>JAHZNA010001661.1:0-19666 GCA_027743935.1 Sinodicranocentrus sp. ZH6
AAAATGCATATCAACGTCACAAAGTATTTACGGCTCCAAGTGTTAGAGTTTGCCAGCATGCGTCTCTGTGCATTGTTCCAGTCCCTTGCTTTCACTCACAAGCATGATTATAATTGGGAAGGCATTCATATAACTTGACGTCCAACGCGGAATACAATAAAAAATAAAACAGTAGGAGCCATGAGGTATTATTGGCTAAAAAGAAAGTGTGATGCTTTGCTACATTCGTATGTTGGAAGATTATTGAAATTTTTGGAGGGTGATGCATGGCTCATGTGTCAAGCTTTCTTTTCCAGTCACCCGCACCCACAACAAAAGACTTTAATCTGTAGGCATTTACCTGCATTTGTATGTGTTTTGCTTGAAGGAGGGTGATTGAAGGCTCATGTCCGTGTCGTGTGAAAAACGCTTTTGCAAACCTTTTACGCAGTAAGCCACAACAAAAGAGAAAAATCTGTAATTGCGATTGTCACAAAAATGTTCACGAGGGCAAGTTTCGTATCTCCCACCCTCAAGAGTTTCCCTCATAGACCAGTTTAAATTTTTCATGTTAACAATATCGGGTAATCATGTTGCGTATAAATTAGCATGCATTAGAGCATTTAGAAAATCGCAAGCGCGGCAAAACATAAATTTCGAAGTTGTTTGGTTTTGATGAATTGGTATTCGGATGTATTTGATCACGAAAAAGCTGAATCCGATAAAAAAATTACCACGTTTTATTTAAAAAAGTAGACTATCACCTATTTGCAAAAAAAACATTGATCGAAAAATGTGTGGAAGTTTAAATAATAAACGAAAATCCTGAAAATGCATCTGTTCGAGTGATAAGATCAATTTGCAATTTGAAACCTCATATATGCATATTACGTTCACATGCTTTTGCTCGTTCACTACTACAAAGAGCAAGGTGAACTGGGAATGAAAAGGAATGAAAGATTTATTTACTGAATGAATGTAGAATAGCTAAAACTTGGATGGAAGAGTTACATGTCATTGTTCTAGTTTAGATTAGATTAATTCACTAATTTATCTCTTATCTCAAAATACAATATAAAAAGAAGCTAATGAACTATGACTTGCTCTACAATTTTGTACATGAAGTCATCTGAAATACAAGGGTTGTTGAATTGGGGGAAAGTTGTGAGCTTTTTATTTCATGAAATGATGAGGATTTTGTTCAATCCTGTTTGTGGTTCATTGATTTCCAGAAAATCTAAGGTGGACGTGGATTTATTTTGAAGAATAAGAATGGCTCATGGAGGGAAGGTGGGAGGCTAAGAGTGGGTTCCTGGAAAGTCTTGTGATAGTGAAGGCAGCATTTGATGAAGTGATTACTCTCATAACTTGGATTATTGTGGGGAGTTTTATCATGTTTTAAACAATGTTCATAATAATATATTTAATGGGATCATATCCGCGTCAAACATTATGATCGATGATGTCAGCACATTCCCAAGCAATGCAAATTATGGAGAATAAGGAGATTAAATCTACTTCAATTCAAATCCACACTTATTGTCGGATATATATGCGCATCCGTGTCTTACCTATATACTACTTAAATCTATAGCGTAGCGTAGTTCCATGGTCTGTAAATCAATATGCGATTCCAATAGCATGGTTATGGGATTAGACATTATTTTTTTAGTAAAATGTGAATAGTTGTTGAAAGCGTAAATGATAAAAAAGTCAAAACCTTTTTAGTATTTTTTGGGGTTATAACATCACTCGAAAACATATATGATAAACAAGCCTCATATATTTTTGCATTGGATATGGAATAGATGGACATATGAACGAGAGCTTACTTTCGACTTATCAGTTTTGGGTAGTCGGAACTGGCTTTTTTATTCCTGGCAAGAGCGGAACTATTTTTTCCGACCACTCCATACTTAAACAGCTTTAAAAATACTTATACATGAGCATGCATGCATCATAGCAAAAACGCTTTGAAAATAAAACTTTAGAAAATCAAATCACATCAATTCTAAACTTTCTTTCCTAAGTTTATTGACCGCATCCACTGCAACACAGATTTACTCTTTCGACTCATGTCAAGGAAAATTCTGCATAATTCAGTCTGAAGCATTTTTTTACTTTTTATTATTTTCACCTTGCAGCCACAATTTAACTTTTATGCAAGTTAGTTTAAATACATGTTGTCTTTAACAGAACGCAATTACCAAGAAAACTTACAAGAACTATGAATTAAACAGGATATCAAAAGAATATTAGTAATTTTCAGAGGCTAACTACTTCCTTAGTCAGGGCTCACATTGAAAATTGAGATAAGACATTTAAGCAATGGAAAATTAAATTGAAACGTTTGACATAAGTTGGCAAATTAGTAACCTAAATTGCTTTTAGAACTACATAATATCTAAAAACTAATACTAATTTAATTACCATGATTTTTCAAATATTAGTTGCGAAAAAAGAAATTAGTACTGTGAAATGATTGAAGTACTGCACGAAAATATACAAAATTATATTAATAAATTATTATGGATCGGAGCCATACACAAAAAAGATAATGTTTCAAACAAAATACATCTCTCCATAGGATATCCTCCCTCATTTCCTCCCACCTATGATTAAAACAACCGAAAAACTTAACTATATAACTCCCGCAAGAATTATCATGCGATTTTAGTGAATAACAGTGTTCGTGCCACGCGCCAAATGTACATACAACGAGCGATATCTCGAAGTTGACGGATTTCCTCTGCCATTTTCAAGACTCCAGGAAATGACATTTTTGTAATAACAGGACTGCAGCGATACGAGCTGACCAATTTAGCTAACGGGTTGGAAAATGACGTGTCAACTAATCAAGCGAAAAAATCTAACTGTGCAATTTATTCATCTCGAGATTGATTCCCATTTTGACAAGATTTGCAGTAAAACAAATAACCCCGTCCACTTGATTGAATATTGGGCAGACAAGCAGTGCAACTGGGTCAAAAGCAAAGGTTCTCTTGAGAAAATTCGAAATTTGATCAGGACGAGGAGGTGCAGATGAGTGAAGAGGAATTCATTCAAGAATGTTGGAAATCAAAAAGGTCCGTTTATATGACAGCCAAGGAATTTGAGAATTTTAAAGAGGTTTTCCGCCTAGCTGAAAGCAGAAAAGGTAAAATTAACTCAAACTAACAAAAAAACACTACAAAAATATTTATCAATAGAATTATTTCGTCCTCACCATTTAATTAAAAATTCCAAATATCTTGAGTCTCCAGTAATCCCAATACCCCAACAATTTCCTTCATGTTCGACTCAACTTGCTCCATAACCCAAGGACTCAATTTTCTGACAACTGACGACCACACCTTTCGGAATCAGATATTCTGCAACTGTAATAAGGACAAGGACCCATGAGCTTCGAATTGGTCAGCAATGACAATGACTTCAGAGGCTGTCCCCCAAATTCACGAAAAAACTGTGAGCGCCTGCCCTGTTTCAATCCGTTCATGGATGAATGAATGGAACGAGTATTGCTTCAACGACAATTTGCCGAAAGATGTAAATTCTTATCCAACGCCTTTGTTCTGGCGTTCTGTGGAATTACAAAATAATTTAGTTAATCGAATGTTCAAAGATAATAATACATAATATTTCCTTGTGTGCATTGTACTTTTAAAAATTTACCAATTCCTCAAAATCTGATCTATTTAAAAGTCAATTTGTCCTTGCTCTTGAAACGGTAGAATGGTGAAGCCAGACCCCCAATCATGTATTCCATGTCACATATGGAGACAAGCATGGAGGTCTATTTGATTCCAACATATAAGCATTTTTAAATGACTTCCTCTTCACTAATCTGCATCTCGTTGTCCTCAGCAAATTTATAATTTTCTTTACAAAGAATTTGCTTTTGACTCAGTTGAGCTGCTTGTCTGGCAAATATTCTACCAATTGGACAGGGTTATTACTTTTACCGCAAATTTTATCAAAATCTGAGCCAATCTTTAGAATAATAAACTGCAGAGTCAGATTTTTTGTTGGATTAAATGAGACTTTTGTCTCCAGTCCCTTTGCTAAAGTGGTCAGCTTGTATCGTTGCAGTTCTGTCACTACAAAAACGTTCTCTCCTGGAGTCTTGAAAATGTCAGAGGAAATCTGTCAAGTTGGAGATATCAGTTATTTCAATCTTTGAACATAGCACTTTGGTGTAGCACGAAAACTGTTGCTCACTAATATCAAATGTCTAGTTCGACCAATTCCTCAAAATCGTTTGATTTCAGATATGCTAAATAGTAGACTTGTATTCCAATTTGTTTGACTAAATAAGACGATGATATTTTCGCCCATGCAATTTTTAACGGCTCCATTTTCAGAGAGATGGAGCGTGTTGTAAGTTTGAATCCGTCCGGAAAAAAATTAGATTGAGAAGTCAGGTTTAAACGAGAAAAATCTTATTTTGCACTTAATCAGGACTGCCATATTCAACAGGATTAAGAGTAGCGTTGTTTGAGCTGTTTAATCACATTTTATATACCGGTATGTCCTATTTGGAGGGCTGATTAGATAAATCGTGCCATTCGTGCTCCAGTTAACATACCTATCTATGTATTTGGAATTTAAAAAATGAATTAAATAAATAAATATGTTTATATTACTGCATAGCAAAACTTCTGGGTCTTTCCCACGTTCCGAATATTCTTTATCAGCAGAAAACCTTCAGTTAAATCCAATCAAAGGAAAACTTTATCAAGTGTGTGTTCCTTGCAAATAAACTGTTGGAAAATCGGCCGATCGAAACTTTGAAAATTCATGCAATACATTTCATGAATGAATAAATACAATGTTTAATTTGTATTCTCATCCTCCAAATTATGTTCTGCTTAAAATATTAACACTGGAAAATTTTAGTGGAATCATTTGCAAATAATACCGTTCATTTTTATTTTTTAAGTCTTCTTATCACTCCATATAAACCTTATAATAAATTAGTTAAACTATCAATATCATATAGCTATAGGTGAACGAAAATCTGATTTTAGCAGCATCCACCTTCTTTCAAGCAGAAGTACATATTAGCAATAGCGGACTGGACAACGTTAATCGCTGTTTTTCCAATTCTTTGGTTTTATCATGTTTGTCAATGAGTATTGGTAACAACATATTAACATCATGCGTAATATGATTGAATGTATGCTCGAATGAAAAGTGCGAAGAGAGATGAAAATTTATAATGAAAGATTCGCGTATAAGAGAGAGAGAAAGAGTTTAGGTTAAGATCAGGATAAAAAATGAACTGATTTTCGAATACTTGAAAATATTAATTACCATATATGTATCTTCATCAGAAATCCCTTATTTATTTCAGTTTTTCAATTAGCTCTACCATCTGCCCCATAAAGCTACCATTCGATGTTGGCTTTATCAATTTACCATTCTAAAATTCATTCCAGCTCATATAATATATCCATGAATTTCATGACTATTTACTCTGCCATGTCCCGATCACGATACGACATAGCTTTATTTTATTTTTTGCTTTACAAATTGAAGATAACACGAACGAGTGCTGAATCAGCACTTGCTCAAGATAACCAACAGAGATTACATGGCGCCAAAGCAATAAAAGTCAATGCACAGACATTTGCATCAAGAGACTAAAGGGATCAATCATTTTTGTCGTTGTCCAAGTAAGTGCAGTTTTTACTTTTTAAAATGTATGTATATAGATCGATGAACACTGCACCATGAACAGTTTTGAGTGACAAGAAGCCAAGTTTTGATTGAGATAAGTCATGAGTCATGAGTAGAGTGTGATTCAAATTATTAAGGATTTATAAGTTGGCGAAATTCAAGTTGCCAATATCATAAGCTCATAATGTTTGCAATTAATACAATAATTCTTTAATGAGGTAATAACACTTCAACATAGCATCAAAAAACCTTTTGCAAACTTTCTCCGTCTACTTAATGTTTTTAAATCTATGATGACACAAAAAGCTCATAATATATTTGACAAGAAAAACCCGAAAAGAGTTGACAAAAGCCTTAGCAAATGAAGTACTATATAACTATAAAGTTAGTTGAGAAACCAGCAACGCCCGAAATCATAAATATCAATCAATAGTGCTTTCCTTAAGGGGCAACATCCTTTAAAATTAAAACGAGAATTGCGTCCACGTAAAGTTATATAGATATATATATATATTATATTATACCAGTCTGAGAATTCAAGTTAGATTCCTTATCCAACTTACAATTGCCACCAAAAATGTCAGCTCAGTCTGGTTAAATATTTTAAAAGAGTTCCATTGCCGTATTAGCTATTTATCATCAAAGTCTGACTGAAGCATTGATTCATAAATACCTATGCATAAAATGTATGCGCTAATGAAATGGCTGGGGAACCCAATCACCCTGGACAAAATCGATAACATCGTTTTCACTTCGGTCACGTAGTCCGCGGTCCGCCACATCATAGTAGTAAAGAAAATTATATAAGGTTCTCGAAAATTCATAGCCCAGATTCTACATCTATATCAATTGTCTAAAGTTATTAACAAAAGCTCAAACTACATATATACTTATCTTATTCGAGAAGGAGCAAGTTGACAGTATTGTCAACCACGAAATTTTCCATGCTAAGAGGAGTCAGCTCATCGATGAAGTTTGTAGCACCTAAATAGTTTTTTGTGATTTGGCAAGATCTAATAAACTTGCGAAACCACATATTGGTACGGACAAATCGAGAACATTTTAGATCAAAAAGAAGGGTTTTTGATGCTTTCAGAACTTCAGCCTGACCTCCAATAAAGAACAATGTGATCATCCCATCCGCAAAAGCCAACATGCAGTACATAATGAGCAAAGGAAAAGGAATTTGTGAGCCGAGGTGGATAGCTGAAAATAAGCTTGTGGTCTGGACAATAAGGACAGAAATGACGATGACAGCATTCATGTAGCACGAGTAAATCCTTCTATAGTTATCTGACATTATGTGGATGTCACGCAATGTTTTCGATTTCGACTTCAATTTTGGTAGGGTTATTTTGGCGTCAAGGAGTTCCCTGTAAAGGAATGAGCAGTTAGATTACAATTAATTTTAGTATAATTAAATTTAAAATTCATATTAGTTTTATACTTGCGACAAAGAAGAATGTCCTCGTGATACTAGTACTATACGTGTTTCCAAATGAGCTTAGAACCCAGATGCAGAAAAAAATACAAATTTAAGCTAATGCAATTTGACATGCTTTCAGTGGAGACACGGAGACAAGAAGAATTCATACAAATTTGAAAGAAAAAATGACATTTTTATTGCTGGCAGCCAAGGAATGGGAAAGTCGAGTATAATATGCACATGAAAATTAGTCTCTATAAATTGTATATTTCTTGTAAGTCTCAATTAGTTTATGTTTATTTACTTTCAAAGGCTCAAAACAAATTAAATTTTTCTAAAGCGTAAGTTTGACAATTGAATTGTGCTATATGGTACTCTCTGTCGGTGTTCAACATTTCAGTAAGATCCTCAACTTCCACGTTAATGGATTTGGTATTTAACGTTCTTGTATTCTGGTAGGCTCCCCAACGAACCTCCAAGCCCTCTCTATTAAAGTCTACTGTGAGTTGAACATTGTGGTGTTCCCTTCTCTCGTAAATCTCTACTTCAAACTGAAGTGCGTGGTGACGGACATCATTTGCAAGGTTCCCTGCACCCAGGGTATTTATTATGTGAGCCAAAACTGCAGTTGTGCTACCTATAACTGCAATCGCCGCGTCGATTGCAATAAATGGCCCAGGAGCGATCACCAAACCTATCGAGTTATAAAGTAAAATCGCTGAAGCTGCAGTAGAAGAAGATAACACAGCAGCAGGAAGAATGAAGGTGGCACGAATAGGAACGTCAACTATTGATACACTAACGGCTTCAGCAAAATAACCTGTTGTGGGCACATTCCTCGACCTCCAGTTTCCCAATGTGTCAGCTGAAATTATTATATATGATTATGAAAAATGGCAAAATGATTCTAAAAAATGATTTTTTAAATCTTAGAAAGTCTTGTGAATTTACCACCACCAGAGGACGAACAAATTGACGCTGATGAGCCCATGCTTCCGAAAAAGTTTATTAAAGGATTAACAAGCTAATGTTATTTGTCAAATTGCAAAATGAAGAGTATCCAGTCGCAAGAAGAATGTGTAAATACATAGCACAATTTTTTTATACACATTATACTTAAATTCTAATCTGATAAAATAGAGGATTTAAGGTGTTTAGATGCATGTATGAGTAATACAAGATTAATTAATAAGAAGCCAATGATGCATGAACGTGGCAGAGAAATAAAAAAACAAGTGCTGGATACTTCTGATCATGAGTCATTTTGACTTTTACTAGAAATCATCATCCTGATGACTATTGATGCAATAGAGAATGTACAAGATTTCATTTTCTTCATCACAGGACGATGACCAAAGACTTCAAATCTACGAAAAAATTTACTCGTCTTCTTTTTCTCTGTACAGCGCTGCTGGCAGTATGGCGATAAACACAGACTCGGTCAACTTAGTTGTAGAGATAAGAATGGATTGAAATAAATGGAATCAATGAAGTGGTCAAGGTGAAGGATTTATTGGAACTGGAAAAAGTGTCTAAAAAATCCAGAGATTATTGAATGAAAGGTTGGTTCATAGACATCATCAATAATATAAAGTGAACATTGATTAAGTATATTTTAAGCGTATATGCTGTGAAGTGAAATATTTCGTGCTAATTTAATAGCTTACACCACACCAGTTCCAGTTGAGTAGCTTGGCTTGAGCTCCAAAAGAGATAATGTTTTTGTAAACTGCAGTAGATAGTTAAGCAAATAGCTAGCATTAATATGGGATGTGGGTGGATTCAGGATTGAGCACATTCCATTCCAACTCTGTGACAGTAATGTTGCACAGGACACAAAAATATATCACCAACCTCAAGCTAGTAATAACTCATTTCCACTAATTCACGATAATTGCTTCGATTCGATTTAGTATCACAAAGGGTTCAAAAATTGCTAGAACTTGACATAATCAGAGAATTTGAATCACAGTTCGCAGAGAATATCTCAATGACTCACTTCAATTTATAAGGTCAGGTCATGATCAGGTTTTGTAAGATAATGACTAAAGAGGTAAGTCATGTTACTCATGGTATAAAAATTATAAAGAATAATGTAAGTGGAGTTATAATTCATGTCATTGTTGTTTTGACTTGTTTCCACTTGATTGACATCAATATTGCATGAGCACAAAGAAAGTGTTGTGTGTGTTGTTATCTTCTTTATGTAACGCCATTGCGGAGTCGTCATTGGACTGTAAAATCAGGCATGAATTGGTATAAAACAAAATTTCAAAAGACGGAGTCTGCATTTAGCCACTGTTTTTTGACGAGTTCCACGAAGTCAAATCTGATCAGGCTACTATTATTTCGGTGAAATTAAGACATGCGGTAGTACACTGAAGAGATAGTTTAAGCTGCAACAGCGTGGGAATCTTCCTTCTTTGGAGTATTTTCTGGAGCGTGGGGAAATCGGTGTACACGAGAAGAACAAGGATGGTGTGACCTCATTCCATTATGCTTTCATAGAAGGAAATGATCTTGTCCATGAAGTGGTCATAGTTCTGTTGAAAGTTGGTGGGGATGCAAACATAAAAAATAAATCTGGGTGCAGAGCATTGGATCTTGTTGTGGAAGCAGAAAAGAGGAATAAAATTGAGAGAAAGACAGTGGACATGATGAAGCCTTTCAGAACAAAAAGTTTTATAAGTGACAGGAGCCTGATGCCAATCCTAGAACAACTATAAAATGCCTGAAGGAATCTCATACAAGGAGCGAAGAGAAATGAAGCTAGCATTTTATAAATTAATCAGTTTACGAGCAAAGTTTTGATTAATTAAAGAAACATTAACTGCTCTTTTGTTCATGCAATCATTTACTTACAAACAATCCTGACAAGTGAAGAAATGGGGAGATTAAGTTAAACAGTAAATATGAAGATGAAAATGAGTCACGTGGTCAGTTCATAAATTATTGTTAGTACTCAACGAAAACATGTTTATTTACGTTTTGATGTGCGAATTTATCACTATTAAAATTATCAATTAAGCTTAATAATAGCTTAGCAAAGCATTTTGATCAGCAAAACGGATACCCTTACCCAAGAAGAGGAACAAAGTTTAAGGACTTGTCGGTGAACTTGGCGCCAAACTAGTGGAAGAAGTCGGCTGATTTGTGATTGAAGGAGAATAGTTGCCAGAATTCCTCCCTGAACTCCTTCTAGCCGAACCTTCCTCCGTGGATCCCTCCGTTTCCGTAATGCTCTCTACACTTTCTGTTTCTCTTGGAGGTGGTGTGGGAGGAAGAAGCTCAGAAGAATCCCTTTGAAGACTTGCAGTCGATCCTTGTTGAACTTTTTTCAGCATCTCTTTTATTTCCGCTAACTCCTCCCTAAGCCCAAGAACATCTTCTCTAGATACCTTTTGCTCTCCTTCAACTTCCTCTGCCACATATTTGTAGCGCTGAATTATCTGCAACCTAAGGTTCCCATATTGTTCATACTTTTCCTTCCAATTTTTCGTTTTCGTGCTTTCTGTAATAAAGCAACACTGCCGGAAATTGCAACCCACTTGAGGATCCTCCTTACTCCCAAGTAAAGTAATCCACTTGCCGGCATTCATGAGTGTCTTCAAAGTAGGAATTAAAGTGAACGGTGGAGGTAACATGGTATCCTTAACAAAAATCAGGTACAGCTCTGTCCTTCTAAACTGCCAAGCTTTAGTGTCCACTGATTCATGAGCTGCGCCCAAAAAACCAGTAAGAACTTCGAGCATAATTACAACAGAAAAAGTTTGGAACACTGTTGAAAAACAATTATTTCAATATGAAAAAAATATTGTAATGATCTTACAGATACCTTATTACTCCCAACTTTTATTTATTTATTTCCTTACGTGTGAAAAGTACTTTGCCTGTGAACTCATTATAGTAATGGTGAACTGGTTCCATGGAAGTGTCATTGATGTCCTCTCTCCACGCCACGA
The DNA here is from genome assembly GCA_027743935.1 of Sinodicranocentrus sp. ZH6. Taxonomy (NCBI): domain Eukaryota; kingdom Metazoa; phylum Arthropoda; class Collembola; order Entomobryomorpha; family Entomobryidae; genus Sinodicranocentrus; species Sinodicranocentrus sp. ZH6. The sequence continues at coordinate 11,047 of JAHZNA010001661.1, forward strand.
TTGACACTGGCGCGGCGTTATCATTATTGTGCATGTTGTAATAGAGTTGGAAAAGCGTACTCCACGGGGATGCCAAGGAGTTATCTTGCTTCATCGGTTTTCCCTTGTAGCTCACTCCTACATAACCTTTGTATGGAACATAGATCACCATAAGTCCTGCGAAGAAACAAAGAGATTATTAATTATTGAATTTTAAAAATTGTGAGGTGCTAAATTATAATAATTAAGAATATTTACCAGCGGCAAAGCCTAACATAATGATGAAGAAGGCAGCATAGGTGCCTAAAAAAGCAAAGCCTTTCTTCGCAGATGCAACTTGCATGGGTCCTATATTTTGGAACACTACCTGGAACCGGAGAATATTTAAAAGCGCACATATGCATGCAAAAACGAAAAAACCATCTGCAAAAATTTCTGCACAATCTGGTGGCCACATTTTTCTCTCCAAAGCGTAGACAAACTGCAAATACAATAGTTGGTTAGTTGTTCAATCTTTTTTAACTTAAACATAAAAACTAGAAAGGATTTTAAAAAGTTTACAGGCTCGTTATCCGGATTCTGCACCCAAATCCAGGACAACAGCCAGCATACAAAGGTCGCCAAAAATACAATGTGTCCAGTCAACTCCACCCAGCTCCACTTCATTTTCCAGTACCATGAAACGCTTTGTCTTTTCAATGTAGAGACGAAGAAGCTCAGCACGTAAATTATTAGCACCCATTCTGTCCCTGTATATATAAAAAATATAATATCACGTGATTATAAATCAAGGTCACAGGTCACTAGTCTATGTCTACGTTTCACTTTATTTTACCAATAGTTGGCGGTCCTCGTTGTTTGCAGTGGTCATCATCTACTTCGTAATAAGGCCATTGCTCATTACACCTCTGATAACGGAACTGACCTTGGAAAACCATCACACCGATGAAGAACAAGTACGACCCTACATAATTCATAAAGCGGCTGATTGGTGCTGACAAAATTTTCCCAAGTTTTGTATCCTGTGCCAGAAATATTATCAGAGCGATGACAGGAAAGGCGATGATTCGAATCGTGAAATTAAGCAAGCGCATTGGGATTCCATAGGATTCCCAATCTGCCCAGTGTTCAGTTTGCCACATTTCCCGGACGAGCTTTAAGATAAGAAGAAAAGATATTATGACTTTATAGACTACATTTTTTTTGGGGGGGGGGGGGNCCACATTTCCCGGACGAGCTTTAAGATAAGAAGAAAAGATATTATGACTTTATAGACTACATTTTTTTTTGGGGGGGGGGGATTTTTTTCTTACGTCTTGAGATTGCACAGTAGTCACAAACTTTTGCAAGTTTAGCTCCACCGCGTACCACAATCTGGGGAAGTGATGAGGAAGCCTTTCTTTATTCTCAGAGTCCTTCACACTCATAAAAATCTCTGTCTCCTTGCTCGTCCTACAGCAATCTTGAAGCTTTACTATAAAGTCCTCTAAGCCGACAATGTGTTTTTTAAAACGTTCCCCAAGCACGGATTCAATGTTACAGATATTCTTCAACATGACAATCTTATCTAGGGCGTAGTTGACAGGGTCGATGTCCTCCATTTCAGCTAGATAGATGATATATGCTGGTTGGGAAAGTGCGTTGAAGAGGTGGATCCTTTCATAAACTTTTGTCATGTCTTCTTCGTCATCTTTTACCTTTGAGCAAATTTCGCAGCTACAGGAGATATTGTGTTGATAAGTGGCATTCTCGAGGCGCTCGTTTCTCATATAAAATAGCTCGATCAGGTCCCTCATCCCTACTTGAGCAGCGAGCATGAGAGGGGTTATCACTTGGTGGAAAGCAGAGTCAAAGGGGATCTTATCGTTTGCCCTATCTTTTTCTTTCTTGAACCTTTTTTGGTATTCCTGTCGGCTTCTAAAAGAACCTGACACGGTTCTGGATTCCGGAGGATTTACCTCCGAAGCAGAGTCATCTTCTTCGTCATAACTTTTTCGAATTGATGAATTCGGAACAGTTGCACCACTTCCTCCTCCTCTATTCGAACCTCCTGACATTGTCGAAATTGATGTTACACTTCCTGTGCCTGTCTTCGTTTGATGAGCTCTTATCGACGAGGTGATTCCAGTTTTAAACTGGAAGTTAACGGTAGGAGCGATTCTTGGGGGAGGGGCGGCTACTCCAAGGTCATCTTGTCGACTTTGTGAGAATTCCATATCTCTTCTTCGCTCATCGGCTGAGATCTTATCGTCAAATGCCAAGAGGATCTTTGTCAATTCCACGTTTCTCTCGTCGATGGCGTGAAGAATGGTGTCGTAAAGTTCAATCCCAGGTACGGACAGGAGAAGTTGGACCATTGGAACGTCTTGCGTTTTAACTGCCAAATGGAGGACGGTGTAACCCTTTCAAAAAACAAACCACAGTTTAATTATATTAACGTTTATGATTTAAATCATGTAAACTAACTTCACAATTACTTTTGTGAAGACTTACCTCTTTGTTGATTTTGTTGATACTCATCTGCTGAAACTCATCTGACTCCAGGGCTTTCTCTACTTCTCCAAAGTCTCCTCGCTGGACCTTCTCGAAAAAGGCATATTCGTTCTCATTCAGATTTGGAAGGGGAGCGATGACGGGACCAGGCTGGAATGAGTAAAAAATGACATTTTGAGAAGAAAACCAATCAAGATAAGTTGAAGTTATATAAACGAAGTGTTTGTGAAGTGGTGACGTTTACCATGGGTTCCGACCCTATCCCATTAGATCCATTTTGTTTCCGGTTATTTGACGTGGATGGACCCAGTTCCAGGTCGGATTGAGGGACAGTGTTGTAATTTCGTGACCCCGTGTTCACCCTTCCTCGAGAGTTAACGTTGCGGTTTAAGTTTCTACTCATCACGATATAGCAGTGCGAAGTTTTCGAACATGTCACATACACGTATAAAATTAAATGTTATTAGTGTCGTTTGAAACTGGTTACTTGTATAAAAAAGTACATATGTACATATGTGTACATAATGTAAACATTGGGAATTTTCGTTATGGTCACGTGACGCTTCGATAGCAACCAGATCTGTCATCTGTGTTGGTGGTGAAATACGTGATACGTGACGGGGACGGGACACGGTATTTACCTGGTTGCTAACGAAGCGTATGCTCAATGTTTACATAATATTTTCTCCAACATTCGTAATTCCTGAATAAAGATAACTACTTTATTGCGCCAGTTATCTTCCGCTTTTCACACATCTCGAACGTCATCACAATCAATTTGTCCAGTTTAAATCTTGCACTATATCGTGAGTAATGCACAGAGGTTCTACAAGTAAAGGCACCACTAGCAAAAGGAGAAGCAGCGATGGTTATGACCGCCTTCCTCCCCAATCCGACACGGATGCGGCACCACTCAGGTCACATGGAGGCAGAGGGTCACAGCATCTGGAGCCCAATGTAAACTTGACAATTTCAACTTTCTCAAGTTTGGTTTCATGTTCGAATCAAATGTTTGTTTTTATTATGTATTTTTATTCTTTTATTCATTCCAGCCTCCTCCGATCCCATTCCCGAGTTTGAGTTCCCAGGAATTTGCATTTTTCGAGAAGGTCAAGCAAGGCGACTTTGAAGAAGTAGAGAAAACTCTCGAGTCAGATATGTTCAAGAAGAGGATGAACATCAACAAAATCAACAAAGAGGTAAGTGTGAAGTTCCAAGTGCCCACAAAAGTCATGGAATTTAATTTGTGATTTCAATCATAAACATTAATGTAATTAAACTAGGTCAAGCAAGGCGACTTTGAAGAAGTAGAGAAAACTCTCGAGTCAGATACGTTCAAGAAGAGGATGAACATCAACAAAATCAACAAAGAGGTAAGTGTGAAGTTCCAAGTGCCCACAAAAGTCATGGAATTTAATTTGTGATTTCAATCATAAACATTAATGTAATTGTCTGTGGTTTGCTTTTTGAAAGGGTTACACCGCTCTTCATTTGGCAGTTAAAACGCAAGACGTTCCAATGGTCCAACTTCTCCTGTCCGTACCTGGGATTGAACTTTACGACACCATTCTTCACGCCATCAACGAGAGAAACGTGGAATTGACAAAGATCCTCTTGGCATTTGACGATAAGATCACAGCTGACGAGCAAAAGAAAGCTATGGAATCATCAATAATTTCATCAAATGATAAAGTTTCCAAGAAGCCTTCTCTGACTGCGATCCTCTCGTCGATAAGACCTCATCACAAGAAGACAGGAAGTGCAAAGTCAGGTTCCAGTAATAAAGGGATAACTGTTCCGATCGAGGAAGAAGATGAAGACTCAACTGAATCCGCTGCAGCGGCAGTCTCAGGTTCCTTTAGAAGGCGACAGGAATACGATGAAAGGGTCAAGAAAGAAAAGGAAGACAGTGCAAACGATGACATTCCCTTTGACTCCGCTTTCCACCCAGTGATAACCCCTCTCATGCTCGCAGCTCATGTGGGGGATGAAGAACTTGTCGAGTTATTTTACGATAGGTACGAGCGCCTGGAAAATTCCGATTACGAACACAATCTCCCCTGCAAGTGCGACATTTGCGTAAAGTTAGATGGGGATAAAGACATGACAAGGGCTTATCAGAGGATTCACCTCTTCAACGCAATTTGCCAACCGGTATACATCTGCTTTTTGGCCAAAATAGAGAAAAAGGATCCCGTCAACTACGCCATAGATAAGATTCTCAAGTTAAGGAATATCTGTGCCAGTGACTCTGTGCTTGGGGAAATCTTTGAAAAACCTTTGGCAACTTTGGACGACTTCTTGATGAAGTTTTTAGGCTGCTGTAGAACCACAGAGGAAACAAAGACATTTATGAGTGTAAAGGACTCTGAGAATAAAGAGAGACTTCCTCATCAACACCCGAGATTGTGGTACGCGGTGGGGCTGAACTTGCGAAATTTAGTGGGTCATCCGTATTCGCAGAATGTAAGAAGAAAAAAATCCCTTTTCAAAATAAAATAATTCTTACCTTAAACATTAACTGTTTTCCTTCTTATCTGAAGCTCGTCCGGGAAATGTGGCTAACTGAATACTGGGCAGAGTGGGAATCCTACGGATTCTTTTTCCAATTGTTTAATTTACTCATTCGAATCATCGCCTTTCCTGTCATCGCTCTGATAATATTTCTGGCACAGGATACAGAAATTGGGAAAACTTTGTCAGCACCGATCAGCCGCTTTATGACTTATTTAGGGTCGTACGTGTTCTTCCTAAGTGTGATCTGGTTCCAAGTATACTTCCCTTTTCAGAGGTGTAACGATCAAACGCCTTATTATGAAGTGGATGATGCCCAATGTCAGCAACGAGGACCGCCAAATATGGGTGAGTAAAGTAGAAGTAAAAAATGAGCTACACAATTTTCTCTAGTGACTTGTGACCTTGATTTATGATCACGTGATATGGTATTTTATATATGTACAGGGACAGAATGGGTAATAATAGTTTACGTTTTGAGCTTCCTTGTCACGATATTAAAAAGACAAAGTGTTTCCTGGTACTGGACGATAAAGTGGAACTGGGTGGAGATGGCTGGAACCTTTTTCTTTTTTCTTACCTTTATATCTTGGCTGTCGGCTTGGCTTTGGGTGAATGATCCGGCAAACGAGGATGTAAACTTTTTTAAAATATCAACCAGTTTTATTTTATTTTAATTTTCGGTAAAATAAAAGCAAGTAAACTAACCTATTTTTTTCTTTGCAGTTGATCTACGCTACGGAAAGGATAATGTGGCCAGCAGACTGCGCAGAAATTTTTGGCGAATGTTTACTCGCCGTGTCAGTCATGATTTCTTTTCTGAGGTTGCTCCGATACACCCAAGTATTTCCAGAGATTGGACCTATGCAAGTTGGAGTGGGAAAGCAGATTGTTGCTTATATTTGTATGGGTGCTTGCTTTTCCGTGGTTTTGTTTGCTTTTTCCGCTGGTAAAGATTTGTACATTTTTTTTATTTTGTGAAAGGGATTTTGTGTATGTTTTTTTGAAAAGATTTGATTTTTTAGGACTTATGGCCATTTATGTGCCATACAAAGATTACAGAGGTTTGGACCCAAAGGGATACCTGGTGACACAAGATTACTCTCTGACTTCTCCTTTAAATTCACTTCACCAACTCTTCTGGAATACGTATGACCAGGATAGCGCGGAGGCGGTGACACTCGTGAAGTGGAAGGCGAACTTTAGTGATACTACTGAGGAACCAGTTCACCATTATTATAATGAGTACGCAGGCAATATACTTTTCATGGGTGAGTAAAAAAGTATAGATGAAATATAGCCGGAAGTGTATGAAAAATAATAGAAGTGGAAAATGAAAATATATATCTATATTTTTTCGAAACAGGCTTCAAGTATTTCGGTGTTGGAATGATGTTTGAAGTTCTTACCGGCTATTTTGGCTCAACTTATGAAGACTTGATGGTAGACGCTAGTGCAGTTTGGCGGTTTACGAGGACAGAGCTGTACATGACATTTATCAAAGATACAATGTTACCTCCACCATTCACTTTAATTCCAACTTTGAAAACCCTCGTGAATGCCGGCAAGTGGGTGACTTTACTTGGGAGAAAGGAGGATCCTCAAGCGGGTTGCAATTTCCGGCAGTGTTGCTTTATCACCGAAAGCCCGAAAATAAAGGAGTGGAAGGGATATCGTGAGAAATACAGGAGGCTTGTGTTGGTACTAATATGCCGCTATAAATATAATTCAGATGAGGCTGCCGGAGAGGAGATGGCGAGTAGGGAAGACGTTCTTGCGATTGGAGAAGAATTGGCGGAAATAAAAGAAATGCTGAAAAAAGTTGACAAAGGATCGAAAGCAAATCTTCAAAATGATTCTTCTGATCTCTTTCCTCCCCCGCCGCCTCCTTCAAGAGGAAATGTGTTGTCGAAACAGACAAAATACAAGCTGGGTGGTAATATTCAAGATAACAACTCTGCTCCTGTAATCACATCTCAGCCCAGTCCGCAAACTCTTCTGAGAAGTTCTTCACAACCGCAAACCCCTCAGCAAAGTCCTCAACAGCCAAACACCCCTCCAAAGCCAAAAACCCGTACACAGCCAAACACCCCTCAACAACCGAAAACCCCTCCACCGCGAAACCCTCAACAGGGAATTCTTCACCAACCACGAAGCCCTCAATTGGCAAGTCAACAACAACCACTAACCCCTCCACTAAGAAGCCCTCAACAGCCGCAAGCCCCTCCACCCATAAATACCCCTGGGGCCTATGGAATGGCAACTGAACGAACGCCAGGAGGGATTATTTTCGGCAATAGAGTCCCCCCTCCGGTCAGAAACGAGCGTACATTAATAAACGAAACTACTCCAGGATTTGATGTTCGAAGAAACTCAAAATCTCCAGAAGACATATGCTGTGAAAGAATAAGGGGAACAGATGCAAACCAAAATATTTTACAGCAAGCACTACCGCCCACACCTCCCCCAGCTATAGGATCCCGAAAACCTACAAGTCCAATTTTCCCCATAACGTCGACAGACTTATCAGACGATTTAAATCCTCTGGGTGCAGATAACCGTCTTACAGATCTAGATGATTGGGTAAACTCTTCTTAAACTTGTAAAATTTATTCAATAATTTAAACATTGTAGTAGAACTCGCTCATAAAATAATCTAAATAAAAATGTTTTCCGTTGAGTAATAAATAATCATTAAAAACTCCATGACTCAGCAGTTTCTTCCCCACTTCCTCAAATAATTCCTAGTCATCGTCATCCCAAGCTTGAGTAAATCCCTGTCATGTTTTACCAAACAATTGACAAATGTCATGTAATTTTTATGAACTTGACGGCAACATCATTAAGCTATTTCCACACAAGTTGTAAGGTACTCTCTTCGCAATTGTCGAGCATGACGAATCTGTAAACTTGCTATTGCACACAGAACACTCAATTCTCTAAAATGTAGCAGCCCATGAAGTAGTTTAGCATAGCATGAGAAGCAAGTGTGAGTTTGAGCAATTAGGAAAACACAAAGGTTTCCCGTTGACCTTGAGCTTGAACGTTAAGCTTAACATGAACGCTGATGAGGTACGTATGTGTATCCACAAGTCAATATTATACTGACGACTCACACAATGCGAAAAATCTTAACATTTTTATAAGCTGGGGCTTATTGATGGGAAAAATTTCGCAAAGATGAATATCTTCAAGAGAATATATAGGGATGTAATGTATATTTTTGTAAATATTTTTTCAGGGATTTTTCCTCATATATGTGTAAACAAGACAGGGATGACGGGACGTAAACCTGTTCCATGTATTTTTATTTTATTCTGGAGCATAGTATAGCATACTTGTCTGGAAAAATAAATCATATAGTTTTAAACAAACATATACTGTGTATTATTATTAGGGCTTCTTACTCAGAAGCACTGATAATGATTGGGAGGACGAGAGAATGACGAGAAAATAATAATAATTTTGTGCATGAATTATCATCCTGTTATTGTGGATATGGATGACTTATTGTGAGAGTCCAGAGAGTGTTGCTTATTCAGCAGAGAATAGTTTGCACTTTTTTGCTCAGAGAAGAAGAAGTTGCTCAACTGTGAAGTGAAGTAAAACTTGTATGGGTGCTAGGTTAGGTGCT
>JAHZNA010001662.1:0-14062 GCA_027743935.1 Sinodicranocentrus sp. ZH6
GGGTAACATTTTTGAACTCATGAGATGTTGTTAAACCTATTTATGGAAAAAAAAATCATGCCACGTACTAAGCAAAATCCAACCTTGCATACATACTCAGCACTCAACCACCTACCGGGTACATCTTGCTTTTATATATATGATAAGAAATAACTTAAAAATGGCGCCACACATGCCTAAAATCCCAATTATAAGTCAAACACAATATTCCTTGCGCAATCCCACTTTAGAAAACAAGTGAAAAGCAGATCAACGAATTTTAGATATGTAGACGTGACATATATGTTTCTCTGCCTATGTAGTGCCTTCTGCGCTGTTTGGAACTTATTAGTTTTATTAGTTTCTCAACAAGTCATTAACACATAAATATCTAATAAAATTTTTCTTAAAAAGATCCATAATATGCACATCCATTGTAGACGTATCATCAAACTCATCAATGCGCAAACCGATATTCCATAAACTCTCGTGTAACTTAAGCTCAATGAAGTCTTATGTGCCCTTTTTTATTTTGCATTTACGCTCTAACCATCTACACTTTCAAATTGTTATAAGCTCAACTACCATTCTACATTCGCTCATTACAAACGCTCCAAAACGACACCAACTTACAATATAGTACAAGTGGCATTTACATACAAGTAGCATTCCAACTTCTCAAAGAGTAAAAATGTAATCGCTTGACAATTCTCAAAAGTAGGGAAAAGCGCTATCAGTATCTTCTACAACCATCCTCCTTCTTCCACTTTCACTCCTCCAGTTTCTTCATACTTTCTTGGCGGAGATCCAATCTATTCAAGATTATGCATTCGGCAAAACTAGCCAGCTCTAGCCAACAACAGATGAAAGAAGCCATGGGAATGTTTTACATGAGTAAAATCCAACAAGAGTCCTTGCGTCTTCCTTCCCTCTCCCAAGACCGGGTTGTATTTATTCCGTTTCCTCCTCTGAATCTCAAAGAATGCAATGCATCCTTTACATTTAACTAACATGTCAGTAGCTCCCTTTGTATAAACACTGCGTACACCGCACATTATTGGCAATGTAAGTTTAGTGCTGTCGTTGTTCCTTCTCCCAAAACTATATATATGAATATACCCATCGTTTCTATATGCTCGTCTTTTTATTTTATCTTATTTCTACGACTCAAAATCAGTAGCAGTAAACTGTAAATCTACTCTTAGATTCTAAAAACACAAGAAACAAAAAACAAGGACGAGAACATCAAAATAAGGAACAAGTCAAATGGCCAAGAATCTCTAAAGGAAAGGCATTTCTACATTTGGGAAAGGACTTCTGGCAGAGTTTTTTTTCTTTCTTTTTTCAGCTTTGAAGCAGAGTAAAGCGTGAAAAATGCGGAGATTGGAGAAAAGATGTGAATCTGCGGGTGACTAATGGTAAATACATATGTATTCTAACATGGCTAGCGTGGAATATCTTAAAGTTTGCTAAACACTGTCACTATATTTTTCCTTATGGGAAGTGGAAAGAAATGCTAGAGAGAGAGAGAGAGGAGGAGAAGAAAGAAAAAAAATGTTGATAATGAGAACCACTGTGGCGTCAACCAAACTCGACAACAAACTACTTCTCTTGTTTAGAATTTTTTTAATACTTTTCCATCTTTTTTATATTTTTTCCAATGCTCTCTCCATTCCCTCTTTCTCTGATGATACTCGAGTAATATGCATGCATAAATGGTTAACTTTCCACAAAACAGTTTCGTCTTGATGTAATAATGGAGTATGTGTAGAGCTCCTTGGAACATCACTACTTTCTGCTTTTACTACTGGAATTTAGTCACGAAACTTAAAGCATATATGAGAGAGAAAGAAAAGGAAAAATTCTTATTTAGTGCTCGTATAAATGGGAAATGAGCAAGAAAGAGAAAATGATGCGAAATGGTGTCTACTTTCAGTGAAATTTTACTCCACTTTTTTAAGCTCTTTCGTCCTTTTTTTCCTTCTCTTTCTCGCTCTTCTCTCTCCATTTTTTCCTAATTTTACTCGCTCCTTCCGGAAAGTTCGTCTGATCAAAATTAGACAACATTTACGAAAGAGAATGAGCGTCTTTATAAGTAGCTGAGAGAGATAAAGAGAGATGTGCTTTCTCAAGTTGATTGCTATTCGGATAGAGAAACTTTATATAGGAAATGTGAGACTGACTTAAGTGACTATATGAATATTCAAGTTTTCAGTGCAGAGAATGAGAGAGACAAAACTTCTTTATTTGAGTAAGATAGGAAACGCGTACTTAATATCTGCAGAAAGGTCATCAAGAATTTTGGCTTGGAGTTAAGTCATCGTAGCGAGTTTTGGGAAATATTCAAGATTTTGACACAATAATACTTAAATATTAAAATTTCGATTGCCTCGAAATCAGAACTACTATATACTACATTTTTTACTTCAACGTCGCAAATAAAAATATTACATGATGTACGGTTGATTTTAACGGTAGATAATTGATGCGTGCATCAAATATGATCACAGATACTGAATTATATAGCAAGATCTTTTGTCAAACAAACTTATGTTAAAGAATATCTCAAAACAACTTAATAAAACACTCTAGTCAATGCAAATGAGAATAAAACAACAGGCTTATCATGTCCTATCATGATATATCACGATATTGAGGAATATCTCGTGCATTTCCATTTTCAAACCATACAATGTCAGAGCTCCTGTCACGCGAATTTACTCACTTTCCCTGCTTCCTTCTCTTGAGGCTGTATTGTATTTCTAGATATGAGATATTTGTAGCATGTAGCATTACCAGTGAAATCATTTTATATCAACGTCTTGCCCTCTGCAATAAATTAAATATCTCGTGCATTTCCATTTTCAAACCATACAATGTCAGAGCTCCTGTCACGCGAATTTACTCACTTTCCCTGCTTCCACCAGTTTTGACTATGATGTCAACCCAAACATCTTCCTTCTCTTGTCTTATGAATTGTAAATGAGGAGACGCGTTTTAAGCAAGTCAGCCGAAAAGATTGATCTATTACTTGGCTACACTCTTTATCCAGGAAGTGTACATGACAGCAAGGACTGCAAGGGTTTTCTTGGAAAGCTGGACTGTCTGACAAGTCACACTTGAGTAGAGAAAACACCGTGTTTAAATACTTGCTTCCTTCTCTTGAGGCTGTATTGTATTTCTAGATATGAGATATTTGTAGCATGTAGCATTACCAGTGAAATCATTTTATATCAACGTCTTGCCCTCTGCAATAAATTTGTTGCATAAATGTTACTTGCGAGCTTTGTTATGGTGCAATATTTTGATAAAGTGGGTTTCAACCGGAAATTAAAATGAATGAATGAAATCCCTGGGAAATTGTCCTAGGTCGGGACCAGGATGCCTTCATCGTTGATAAGCATTGACAAGTGACAGGTCGGTCGCAGTAATTATAAATGTGTTGAAGCTGATTTCACGATTTCCATTTCGTAAATAATTTATTAGCGCAATATAGCAAACTTGAAGCATAAATACTTAATATATAAACATTAAACAGATTTACGATTTGAGGTATACAGCTAGCCAAGAAGCTCTCCAGTATTGAATTTCCACTCTATCTCGTCTTTCCGACTTATGGATGACATACGGCAAGTTGAGAAACCCATTAAACTCGCCGTTAGTAAGCTACAGGGAAATAAAAACGTCCCATTGACTCACAGCCTGTGAAAGTAAACAAAACCGAGATTTTCATCTTGCACGTCTCCAGACTTTTGCGAGAAGGGGCCGTGTGTGCACCAACAATTTGTGGAAATAATGGTTGTTTGTTTGGGAAAGCGGATTCCTCCACCACCATCACCACACCACACACATGTACGTGTGTAAGCGGAAGCTGTTGCAATCACTGAGTTTGCTAAAGTTGTCGAGTCATATGACTTGGTTTGTGAGAAAAAGGATCATTTATATCCTTGCCTATTTCTTACCGCTTAATGCCGAGAAAACAAATGGCAAAGGAAGGATTTAAGGAATGTCCATTTTTGTCGAGATTTCATTTGTCTTTCCTTATCCTTCCTACTTGCTCATTGTGCAATAAAACCAGCCTTGTAACTTTACCTTGATAATACAGTGCACAACTCTGAGCGTTATATTTCCACCACGAGTTAGTCACATCGAATAATATTGTCAAAGAGTCTGTAAGACATAGCGTGTTATTTCCAAGAAATACAAGATGAAATCGGGCTCTCCTTCTCTGTGATGATATTATGATGCGCCTCTCCTCCAGCAGTTTTCTTTGTTCTCATCTCCACTTTGATTATATCTCTGTCACTGACTTTCTTTTCTGTTGGGGAGAAATACGCGTCGCGATGAAAAGTGACACCGGGCGCTTGAGCCTTTCTCCTGCAAAAACGTACCGTTAAGTATAGACTTTTCCACTTTCCTTAATGCTATAGCCATAATGTACTTATCGGCTAGAGTAAGAGATAAGATTCACGTGATGTATAAAAAAACATAAAAATTTGTCACAAGTACAGTGAAGTGTATAAAATACAGTTGTGTAATACTTGTACTTTATGACAATCTTTAAGAAAAAACTTTTTCATGGAATGATATCACTTCCACTGGATGAAGTAGGACATTTCCTTGTAAATTATAACAAAAGACATTTTCATTTTCTCTTCAAGTAATGTGCTTCGTGTGCGTGGAGGAAATGCGTAAAATAAAGTGTTCAAAATTTGTCATATTTTGAGGATGATAAAAGATTATGTAGTGAATGCGTGTGGCCTACCATCGTTAGGTAGTACTGCACTGTAAAAACAATTTGGAGTTATATGTAGCAGCACCTAAAGGTAGCGCATTTCTCCAATGAATGTATATTCTTCCTTGTCAATCTTCCTAAAACTTTCTTTTTGGTTTTACCCAGACTAAGGTTTCTCAATCTGAAACTTTTGTAATCAATCTTTGAATTGTTCACATTTGACATAGCCAGTCCAAACATCAATCTATCAAATGTTCTTGGTCCATTTTTTTCATCTACTCCTTTCCCTCCTTGTTAGTCCTGTATCAAAGGTCAGAAACAAGGGTAGACAATGTTCATTGTTCAAAACAGTCGCGCTAATTTCTATCCAGCATTACTATCCACTTCTCCATTAAATGCTCCAGAAGCTACGCAAAAAAGTGGAGCTTTTGAAATGAAACGAAATTATTCTTGGAATGTAAACTTATTAAATAATTATTTTAGTTAGGGAAATGCATCCTGTCAGAATTCGCATGTCTGTATATGTTTGCCATAAATAGTCTCGACTCTTTGAAAAATGCTCATAAAATCTAATCAAATTCCTAATAAATGGAAATAAATATTTTAACTGCACCTACACAGTATGTTTCAAAGAAATTTATTGCCATGCAATATACATTTCATGCTTTTACTTGTACATACATTCGTACCGCAAAACAAGATTCCCAACGAGAAGTCTCACTTTTCTTGTTTCCTCCACACATTCACAGCAATATTGCCTTGCGGTTTCGTTTGGATTTCAAGTGGATGACCTAGAAAGCAACAATATTATGAATAATACATTTACAACTCCGCATTATGCCTTTCCCCGTCGCGTCATGTACAGGAGACCTGTGTGGAAAATTGTGAGGTCGGTATGCTTCCTGCATGAAAGAAAAGAAGGGATAGTCGTTGTAAACCGCGTCGTGTGCCTTCCATTCCATTTCCATTCCTGACCATTTCCCTTATCACAATCACAATATACCTAAAATACATATGACCACATGAAGTAGTGTAGTATTCCATTTATGAATCGGAGTTTGCGAGACACAACACATTTTCTGTTCTTGACGCAGTGAATTATTTTGGCCATCTTTTATTGATTTGCATGCGTTTTTCATACCACTCTTGCTCCTTCATTCATGCGGAAACTCATTCTTGTGTATTATGCATCTAAAGGTAGGCATCTTACATTAAATAAGATGCTCTCTGGGGGAAAGAAAGAAAATAGGGCAAGAAGGCTATTTTCCATAAAAAAAACTCATATTCTACCAATGTCCGGATATTGCCTGTAATAGAATTTGATTTGATTTTATCTCAGATTATGAAATTATCTTTCAAATAAATAAAACAAGAGTAGTATCCTACTTTGCTTCATACCCTTTTCACTTTACTTTTCTTGACCTTTGGTTTCTCCATGAGATAGGAGTAAAAGTTGAAAAGTTCACTTTTCAATGTACATCAAATCCTACAACTTTTTTTACTACTTTCCAAAACACACACTATCTGTGATAATCTAAAGAAATGGGTTAAAGACAAAAGAGAACGAACGTTTTTTCATTAAACTTACCTCCCCATTCCTCATCATATCTCATTTCTCTTTCTCACTTTTAAACTTTTTTGTCTAGGCTCTCTTCTTTAAAAGTCTTCAAGCGAGTTGATTTGTCATCCTGTTTTTGATGTTTTTTTAGACATTTCCCTTTTCAAAAAACTATTGCATCGCTAGTACGTGAATATACTTATATAATAGCATCTCTCCTAACTCAACATATTTTACATAGCAAAGGCAAACTTCCTCCGCCACCAAGACCATGTGCCCTATCTAAACTTATATAGTTATATATCTTTTATAGAGGGCGAGATCCGCTTGAAAAGCTGTGAAATGAAAAGCTGTAAAATCCAATTTGTTACACTTCGTTAAGTCCATTGCCCTAAAGGAGCAAAAAGACTGGCTTATGCTTATTACAACAATTTCTGAAGATTGGGCCTAACGCAACGAACTCTAGACACAGGGAGACATGGCAAGCAAAAAAAGACAGACAACGTGTAAAAGCTGGTGAACAACGTGCTGAAACATCATTACGTTTATCATCCCCCTAATCTACTTTATGCATTCTACATAAACATGCATAATAACTTGGCCCATTGTATGCACATTGGAGGAATTGAGCTTCGAGAGAGAAATAGCATTGTAGAGAGAAAGAGGAGGATCCTCCTCCGCTATTGTTTTCATCTAGATTGCTCAAGAAAGAGAGAGAGACCTCTTGGAGAAATTGGGCTCCTTTCTATCTCTCAAAATACATATTGTTCTCTTTCACTCATTCATTTGGTATGGCATATATAGTGTAGTTGTATATATCTCTGTAGAGTTTTCATTTGTGTATATCATGATGGTAATCAACTGCAGGGTGTCTTCAAGCAATAAATGAGTATGCATTTTATGACAATGACAATCATATCGAAGTAATAATGTGAAGAGAAAGGATTTTTCCTGTTTTTATATTCAAGTGTCATCATACACTATGGAATGGGGTGATGAGGGAGTGAAACGAGGGCGGTGAATGATCATACATGGACTTCCAGCTGGGTGCACATAATACAAGACATTTTTAGATCTAGACTAGTTATTTAAGGGCTTCTAACCAAGTGGAAGATGGAGTAAGCAATAAAAACATTTTGATAACAAAACAAGCACACTGCAAAAAAGTACTTAAGATTGTTAAGTGGATAAGCTTGAATCAATAATTATAAGGGTTGGGAATGCTAATGGTGGTGTCAGTGAAGCCCATCCTTTTCTAAGTTTCTTTTCATCACACTTGAAACTTGAAACACTAGTGAATATCAGAGTATACAGGAAGATGAGGAGGGAAACTTTAGATTCAGAAACATTTTGATTGTGGCCTAATTTATCACGCGGAATGAAACTGAGGGTTTCCATTTGTTTGCATACTTTACATAATTGAAGACACGCAGGAAAATTCATTTTCATTTCGAGGGCTCTCTTTCTCTGCTACAGAAAGATAATTAGGATAATTTCACGAACGATTTGAGAATGCTGGGGTGTAACAAAATTATACTACAATTAGTCATCATGTCTCTTCACGATGACCTGGGATACTATTCCCAAGCATTTCTCCATTTTTCTCTCGAGTGTTCAGAGAGAAGAGGAGAAAGAATGCTATGTAGTAAATCTACATTTTCACTTTCACGCTTCATGAGACTTCCACAATGAATAGATGTCCTCTCTACTCGTATGCACAATTCTGAAGAAAAAAATATTTAGTATTTTTCTTCTTCTCATGTTGGAAATTACTTTAGATGATAAGGTATAGCAGACATACGTATTTAGGTTATTTTGAATGGGATAGGAAAACGGAAAGATTTCCTTCATCGCTTTTTCCACTTCCTGTGCAAGAAAGACGAATGAACAAGCGTTTTCTCTCCCTTTTATTCCTCCATTTTTCGCGTATTGTTAGCAAAACACGACATGCATATCTACCTTATAATCCTTGCAGCTTTTTCCTTTTAATGTGACTGAGAAAAAAGTGTGACTTTTTTATCCCAGTTTTCTCCACTCTATACATAACTTGAAGGAAGCTACCACGACTGGGAATATCTTTCTTTACAAAAAAAGAAAAGAAAAAAATCACACAGGAAAATCAGGCGCACCACTAACATCTCACCATTATGCTTATCCCACCACTACTTAAAGAGTAATCAGAGAAAGGAATCTCACTTCCGCTTTTCCCTTATCTCTACCCTGTTCGATTTTCTAGACTTTTAGCAAAATTCTAAAAACGACAAATTTTCATAGAAGCTTTACAACAAACTTGGATATTTTTAAGGAATATTTTCCGCTCCCATTTCTTTTCTAAGTTATATACTGTTCTCATGAGTTACACGTACGCACAAACTCTTTGTATTAGTAACCTATTTGCAGTATTAGCATGAGTCTTCAATTTTTCTGCATTTTTGAAACCTTTTGTCATATTTTTTTATCTGCATTCAAAACAGAAAGTTAAATACACATCGTCTCCCTCCACCGCTCCCTGTGCTCCTCTTTTTTCTCCCCGGATGCTCACAAAAAAGGATATACATTTTTTATTAAAATGTATAGGGAATTATCTTGCATCATCCCAAATGAATATTCCCTCTTGCTTGAAACTCTTTACTCACTCAAATACACACAAATAATACATCTCTCGTCGCTCCTTTCCTCTTTCTTGTAGAAGAGTGGTGCGTTGAAAACGGATATCTGCTCCACTTGCCAAAAAAATTGAATAAAAGTTAGAGAGAAGTTACTCACTACATGACTGGGGAAACGTGAAAGGGGATCTCCTCATCCTCCTCGTATCAATGCTATTTTCCTGGGGAAAGTTGCACTCTTTCTTCCCTTTTCTCTCTTTTTCTTCCCTCTGTTAGAATACACTCTAAAAGTGTTTACAGGATTTAAAAGTCAAAAGAAGTTTTAAGAGAGGTGGGTACATAGAAAATGGTTTAATGCTCTACATAAAGGAGGTCCATTTTCACTTACCTAAATAAACTCTCCTATGAATGAAAAAGGTTTTGAGCTTTTTATGCATCTGATCTACTATTTATATTACGCAGTCAAGTAAATATACGACGTACCTATTTTACTCTTTCGTAATATTGCCCACAGCGATTTCATCCCGATTGCAATACTCCAGTCATCATTGCCACCTGAATCGAATTCCAAAAATGGAGGTGAACCTCCTAGCTGCAGTACCACATGTGCCGCTTGTGATACTTTACAATCTTGGAAAACAGTTACTTCAAAACGAGGACAATGATCGTATATGAATACCAAAGCATGTCCCTTTTGTTGTCGGTAGTGGAAATATTCCGCAGACTTCCAATATTTGATTCATATGGACCATTCCATTGTGGTTGATGATCAACGTAAAGAACAAGTTATAGCTTTGAAAAAATACAGTTTTTGTTGTAGTCTGTATACCTACGTTAGTTTGCTGTTTTTATCAATGACGTAAGTATAAGAGACGAGAAAATGAAGATTCCTTTACACAGGAAGTCTTTCATTTTCCGAATCTCAATATATATTTTATTTCCGGATGCTCAAGGATGATCACGATCACAGAGAGGCATCATCACTACCTTTCAACAAGAGAAAAGAGTATACCAAAGCTTACACATGCCAGCAGGTGTGGATAAGGAAATTGAAAGCGATCCCGTTACGGATGTCTTGTGGCTACGGCAAGATTGGTTTTTCCAAGTGAAAGAGACAACCGTCATATTTTGTGTTTCTTGACTCTACTGACAGAACAACGAATACATTCATCTGTAAACGTTTTGGTTCCTTTCTTGTGGTTTCCAGAAAAGAAAAATAGGATTGTAGGAAGAAAAAAGAATTTTTTCATGGGAATGACGTCGACTCAGATAAAGTTTATTTTTGATGCGGCTGCTAGTACCGGCGTAGGTACGAAGATGCAAAGTTTGAGGAATGCAATCAAAAACGAGGGGGATAAAATGAGGAAAATATTTTTTGGAGTGTTCAAGCTCTTTTCTTTTATTCACTGTTTTCGAGTTGATTTGATTATAAACTTTTCCAACAAGGGGTTGAGATTTTTTATTAAAAAATTATTACATTCTTGAGAGAATCCCCTTCTTTGGATATTATTTAAGTGTTTGCGTAGGTGGCATAAATATAACCATCAAGCTTAGTCCATATATCCTTTTTATTAATTTCATCTGCATTCCAAAACGGAGGTAATGAAGTTGGGAGAAAAATAAACGCGATAATTCATCCAGATTCTTTTTTTCGATTATATACCACAGTTTTTAATCCATTGCTACCATTCCGGAATGGAAATGCTGTTGTTTCCGTCAACTAACAGGGATATTTGACCGATTCACATAATCCGGGAAAATAAACCACCATATAGATATATGTTTATAGTTCGTTAGTTATCGAGACAAGGCCCTTTTGTACAACCCCTTTTACGAATCGAGGTAAATACAATTTATCATGGTGGAGGAAACAATACTTGTTTTTTAGTTTTGACTCCCGAAAAAAATAAACGTCTGGAGAGATTTATTTTCCTGCTGAAGTTGCAATATTTATCAGCGTTAATTTTTTGCTGGTTTTTATTGGAGCCAGACGGGGTGTGAGGTGAACCGTGATTCAATCCAGGACAAGCTATCAGTAAATGACCATATGGGACTAGGAAGGAAAATAACGATGTTGATCGTTTATCAGAATATGGAATTCTATATTAATAAATATGTGCAAACTTTCCAATCCTACTAAAGGAATGTTTTTTCCTGGGCAGTACGGTAGTAGGTAATGTATCCTTCCTCTGGCTTTTCCTCCAATCATGATTTATCTTTTGAATCAAATGAGCAACCCCATTTTTATACCATTTTGCTCCATATTTCTTTCGAAAATCTCAAGGTACTTTTTATTTCATTAAAAGGGGGGGAAACCAAAAGCTGTGATTATGTGAATGCTCATGATGCATTACAGTGTGCCTACTTTTATTTGTGTATTATATAAATTGTATTGTAGACGCAACAGACACACATCTCAATGAACACACAAAATACAGCTTAAAATGTATTCCAAACGAATGGTACTACCCATAACACCACTTTACTTTCCATTTCCTTTTCTTGGTACTTCTTTTCGTGTCAAAAATCAATCACTCTTTGTACAGATGAAGATTTTTTTTTGTATTCTTACAAACAGCAACAAAAGCCGCTCCGAATTAAAATGGGATCGAGGGCGGGAGCATATATACATAATTACATGAAATCCAAAGAGAGATGCATTACAAAGACAAAATTATATCCCTATAGAGCATAATATATTTCAAGATTCAGAGTAGAAGATTGTTCTCAGCTATATATTTTCTTTTGAGAAAATTGAGACGGATAGATGGGGGCTCTCACGGATTTTTTTCTTCTTCTTCCCTTTTTACCATTCCTATTGAACATTTTATTATTCGTTTTTTATTCGATAGAGAGAATCAAAGGGTGACTGGTGTTGTTAGTGGTTGTATCAGTAAACAGATAAAAATTCGAAGGTGCATGCTAAACAAATATTTGTTTTTTCTTCTACACATTACACCAGAATGAAGAGGAAAAAACGAATATGAAGATTTTTTGTCTTGTTTTCTCTCAATAGATTCATGAATACATGCATAAATCGACAGTATTCTGGCATCACACGTCGTTTTCTATTGGCTTTCCCTCATGTAAAGATGTGTAGCTCTTTCTCATGCTTTAGACAGCTCGACACGATATGCTTCGTTTAATACATAAATAACAATATCCGTTGCACATTTTGCTTTGTTTCAAAGCACCCCGCCACAAAACAAGTCGGTTTTCTCTTCTCCATCAATAAAGTCATGGAGCAAATGTTTTGAAATGCAAAAGGCGCGCGGTTTTTTGTTTCATGTTGATATATTCCGTTGCATTTATCTTGGTTTGCAACCCCTTTTGCTCCTCTCTTTTGTGTAATGTCTTAATAATTCAAGATTGAGGATTTTACCGGGAAAATAATCCCACATGAATGTAAAGAAGGGAGGATTGTTAAAGACAAGGAGTAAAACGTGCTTCTTTAAGTCTACCACGTAGTCGGTATTTATTACCACAAAAAACAGACCTTCTGCCCTCAATTTCCTTTTTTTCTTTCTTGGGCACAAGCACGAAAAATACAATATTCGAATAATACATTTTTGTCCTGCTTTCTGTATTCTTATCTTGTAGTCTACAATATACACATTATTATCATGTTTATAATATCAGACAAGCAGATAAAATGCACAAGTGCGGTTACATAAAAAATCATCATCAAGTCGACGTATCAATCTCGTTCTTTGGCTCTGTTGCAGTTATTGCAGTGGCATCAATGGCTTTTCCTTTTTGTGTCTGGAAATGCAAAATGAGCAAAAAGATAATGTGTGTAGGAATAATACATATTTTTTGTGGTAGCGTCGTGTTCACGTAGTCTAGTTAGAGGAAGATACATAAAACATTACATTTTGTACATGGTGCACTATATACAACGGCATGCCGAACGGGTAGCCACAACTGCCAGGAAAAGGCATGGACCATTAGCTTTCACTTTGGGTTTTCTCCTTTTTCGCAAAAGGAAACAAAAAACATATGAGCCTAAAACAGTCATTCATTGCCAGTTTCCTGAAGAGTTGTTCAATTCTTGGGTAGAGAAAGAGGGAATGCTCAATCAAAAATGGGTCTAGGTACTTTATTAGTAGGGTAGGTTTGGTACTTTGCAAAATTGCGAAATACGGTTCAATTTTCGTTGAAAGGGTTTGAAAAATTAGAGACAATCAAAAGATACCTCAGGTGAATATGTTCAAATTTTAAACATCACACCATACACTAATCCAATCTACTTGAGGATATCAATATGTTGAAATAAAAGGTATTTTTGTGGAGCACTAAAATTTTTCTAAAATTGAAATGTAAAACAATCATATGTCTGCAGAGTTGAGGAAAATGTGTAACGAAACACAGTGCCCTGTCTATTTCTATTGTTCACTTTTCCATCTCATGGGAGTTTAGCTTATGTAGAGGTGAGCATATTAACTCTAAAGTGTATCTACAAAGGTTTACGCAGACAGTGGGGAAAATGCAAACTCTTCGTCTTCACCCTTCTTATGAAAGAGAACGTTATACGGATTATTTTTTGGCTGTTATACCACATATTCACCCAACGCCTGTCAAAGCCATTCTGGCTCATTCGCTTGAAATAAAATATTACTTTTTTTGGTAGAGAATATCCCTTTTATTTCGTGACGTACATCAACCTAGTTGTGAATGGTATCGAAAACTATTTACATAAGTGTTAACTTTCTCTGGAGAAGATCAACCAAGGTTTTCACTTTTCACCCATTCTTTCAATAATTCCTTTCTCGTTTTTACTCCGCACAAAAAAAGTTCACAATAGGAGACTAGACGATGTATAGGTCTTGTCGATAAGTTACGCTAAAAAAGAAACTTTTTTTGCAACTAGCAACAACAAAACAAGGAGAGCTTAAAGGCTATCCGACCAAGTGTTCTCTTTCTCATCAGGAAGTAGGCAACTCCCTTTCCTTTCTGGTGACCTTAATAAGAGAGATTGTGAATGAAAAAAATATAAAAGCGGCGGGATAGGGAAAAGTGATGTTGGAGGTGTTGTACAACTTTAATAATGAATGTGCTTTGCTTTCTACCAAAACTTCATTTAGTCTATTTGTGTGAGAAATGGAAGTGTTTTTCACTTTACTCTATGTGTATAATTTTTAGCGGTTATATTTGTAATTTTGTCATGCCGTGTAATGTGTGTGT
>JAHZNA010001663.1:0-14355 GCA_027743935.1 Sinodicranocentrus sp. ZH6
GGAACGAATAAATAAACTATCTCGCCGAGATGTTATCCTTTATTCAATTAATTTTGTTTTGAATACCCTATACATAATTTTAATGGTAGTACAAGTTCTCATCAGCAAAAATTTGGACACATTTACTTCAATGGAAAGTAAATTCCTCGTTGTATTAACTTTAACTATAGCAGGATTTATCCAGAAGTTTGGGTTAATAGCTCAACGCAATATGCTATTAAACTACTTATTGCAGTCTTTGCTCCAGTTTGAAAAAAAATCATAATGGTAAGTTTTTAATTATAACTGTGTTATTCAACTTAATCTGTGTGCTTTCACATGCCCTCCTACAAAAAACAACTGGAAACCTGCTTCTACATTTTCAGACAAAGTTATGATGGGACTTATATGCATCAATAATATTTGCAGACTTCTATTCTCATTCCGACTTTTGGGGCGTTGTATTTCTGGTTTGAGAATTGTCGATTGCCTGTCACTCCTGCGTATTTCTTGTTCAGAGAGGAGTGAAGTTCCATCTGAGACGATGGGGAGTGCAGAAACTAAACTATTTTTGAAGCTTTTTGTATTTGCACTAAATTTTAGAGCATGGGCTACCTTTGCAGGAGACAGTAGTTATTCTTTTACAAATGGACTTAAGATCACAACACAATGTCTCAAAGCGTACGTTGGTTTATATAAAAGGTAAGGGAAATTTAAGGTTAAATACTTGTTCATTAATTAATACTCTACCCTATTTGATTTCTAGAAAACTTCGAAAATTATTTCTTACTTCATTGATACTTCGGCAAAATCAAAGGGATGTAAAGAAAATACAAATGTATCGGGAAATTCAACTGATAGCTATAATTTTTAACAAAGCTTTCAAATCCTTTCTCATCTTCGTTCTTATTTTACTTTGCAACATGTTAATGATCATGAGTTTTTACAGTTTCATAAAACAAAACTCGTCTTTGAATGCGACCCAATGGTTTCATTTTCTCTCCATTGCAATTGACTCCAGCTTTGCTGTCATCTTTGTTCTCGGGTCTTCAGGGAGGGTTTATGTTCACTCCACGGAAATGCTAAATGAAACGGATGACTAATTTACAAAAGAGTTCTTGGATGTCGCGATTTTTCAAATCATGTCCACCGCTTAAGATTCAAATTGGAGCGGAAAATTACATTGATCTATCATCATCATTAGTTTTTCTCAACTTTGGTATTAGTCAAATTGTAAACTTGCTTTTAATCAAGTGAATTTCGAATTCTATAGGAATCTGATATATAAAAAAGTGAATATGTATATAAGTCCATATATTATTTCAATCTTGTAGTAAAATGCAACAACATGTTTAGCCTGCACTACTTACAACCTTTCAAATCACAATAAAAAGGTACGCATAGCAAGCTTACATCTTGCATCACATGCAAAACATCAATAATCTTCCGTTATTTTACCACCTGGACACGCTCTAATGCCCACACGCCCGCACAAAGTCCAACACCTCGGATGTTGCCGATCAGGATCGACATAATAAATCTCTATATTTTCGCTCTTCCAGCCAGCCAACTGCACCCAGTTCACATCCTTTTATCAAAAGCATGTGGTTTTTCTCAAACCCATTTCCAGTAAAAAGGCTCTCGAGAGTCATGCATTGTGAGTAGAGATGATATCGATCGTACCAAGAAAAGGTGAAAGTAGCACAGTTTCTCCTCATTCTCCATGCAGAGTGGTAGTTCTGCAACTGCCTTTGTGTTTACTTTTTACTCAGTTCATACCTCTTTCTGGAAGCATATGACTTGGCTATAACTGGAGACAGCATGCAGTACAAAGCTATAATAAATCTCACTTTCACTTTCATCTTCTCCAGGAGGGCGGACATGGACACGGACGATAATTACACGAAAACCATGTTTGCTCTTTAGTGCTCTCTCCCTCTGCTTATGCAGTCTCCTCTGCTGTTATTATTATTTCGATATTTTCACTTTAATTACTTTTCCCTTGCAAACGATAAGAATAAGGATTAAATCAGTTTTAATTAGGTGTACCCTTTATACATATTATATAAGCATGGCTCTTGCTTCTTGGTTGCGTGGAGTGAGAATCCCTAAAGGAGACACGAAACCTGGTAAGGTGCAGCATTTCGGGGCTAATTTTGATGGAACAATATTTCTCGAGAATTGTACTCTCCAACCTTATGCAAAATTACGAGGACGACTAGTCATTGAGACGAGGTTTATGCTCAAGTTTACAGGTAATTTGCATAACATAATTGGGTGGATATTTTAAAGGTAGATTCTTTTGATAAGAAGACCCACATGAATGTGTTTTTTCAAGGAATACATGTTCAACTGGAAGCAGATCTTTATTTAAAGTTTACTAGCCAAAATGGTCGGAATGTGTACAGGAAGAAAACGTGTATTCTCGAAAATACAGAGGTGCGAAAGAACGGTGACGAAATATCACCCATTCGTCATGATGTCGTGCCCCCTGTACCCGAAGGAAAGGACTTGATCGTCGTAATTCTTCCTGAAATGACGGAAAACTTTCTGTTCATCTTACCAATTCCCGGAGATACTCTACCTGCTCCCTTTAGAAGTGCTTATGGTTCACTGACGTACAAAGTGGTTGCCTACATGAGGTCAATATACGACCGATATGTTCAAATTGCTGAGAAACCCCTTGATTTTGATGGCTACAACAATATCACTTTAAATGTTGACGCCCTCAAGCCGCTTAAAATCAAAAGAGGACTGATTGACTCGAGTGCATCTGTTGTGGCGTTTTTGATTTTGGAAAGTGCTGCCTATCTCCCTCAGGATGGTGTGCCATTCACAATGGTGGTGAGGAACCCAGGCTGTATCCCTCTTTCGATTACTGTGTTCATAGCTCAAAAGATTACATACAATGTGGACGGAACGACACTAAGCACTTGCTCCAGGATTGATAATCTCGAACTATTTGAGGGAAATCCAGAGGCGGACACTTGTTGGAAAGGGTCGCTAACGATTCCCAAAGGACAAGCACCTTCGTACTCGGTTCATCCTGCATACGAAGTCAAATATGCTGTACAGGTAACTAATTCATTATTTGTCACTTTTAAAGTTATGTCTTTACTCCACGTATTTAACTAACCACATAACATTCGCAAAGTTTAAGGTGAATGTTGAGAATCATGGGACAATCAAAGGAACTTCCCCACTTTTCATTGGCACTACCAAAGAACCCGTCGATGAAATTGTGGCATCGGCAAATTCACTACAGGTGCCAATAAATCCATTCGCACAGAGAAGAGGATCAACATCTTCCATTCGATCTGAAAACTCTTTCAGACCTCACAAGAAAGCAAGTCTTCCTTCGTATTCACAAGTGAACTCGCCTGTTCGATCTGTGGAATCACGTCAGTACCTTTTTCCATACTTTGCAAACAAAGCAAAATTATCATTTAATAACATTAATGTAAAATCTCTCTTTTTCAAATACAAATTTCAAGTACAACCTCCTCCGGCATACGACGATGAAGCAGACATCGATGGTGAAGATGAGCATTTGAAACTGCCTGTGCCCTCAACAAGCTCTATAGACGAGGAATAAAAATGATACTCCATTTTGCACCGTTGGAGACCTTATACTTACCCACCATGAGACATCACCCAAAGAAGAACCTACCCAGTATTCACTCTTTCTCAAAACTATGCATCCTTCATCAAATGTATACAATATAACCGCAAGTATTACTGATACTCGGCACAAAGTATTTACATCATTCACAATGAGCACCGTATTAAACACACACAGAGGACACAATTTTTCAGGCTGTAAAGCTCGACAGGAACAATTAACTGTAATGACGACATTCATCAGAGATTAACAATTTTTGTAGCTAGGATTTTAATCTTATTGTGAGCTTAGAGAATAACTTAAAAACACAGATAATGCGCAGTTCAATGCATTCACATATTTTAAAAGTGGGGGGACATCAAATTGGGTATAGTAATAATGGGTACATGATGGTAACTCAACTGTGTACATAATAAATAGAAGAACAATCTTTTATAGTATTCTACAAATTTTGAATGCCTTATGGTGCATTACATGCATCATGCATGGTATTGACTCATTCATCGGCAGAAAAGTAATTTTGGAAATTTTTTGTGAATAAAAAAATATTTAAAAAATCACAGAAAAATATAATGTAGCTTAGCTGTGAAGTGAACACAGGAAAGAAATTATTTAGTAATTAAATGGTATTTGATATGGTAAAATACAAAACTAAAATCATTCAGTCACGGTTGCCTCCTCTCAGGTTTTAAGCTACACTCAAAAGTGCGTGCCTAAAAAGGAATATTATTGTCAATTGTTGTTGTATTGTTATAAAAAAATTACAGGAAAGAGATTACGATTACGACCTAAAAACTCTATATTACACAATTTTAATGTCTGATTTGAGATTTAATCATGAGAAATGTGTTATGAAAATTTGTGAAATGATGCACTGGAAAATACACAATAAAGTTCTTGCAGAAAATTTAAATGCAGTTTTAAGCCTTTTCTACAGAAGCAAACGCGGACACTACGCAGGTTTTTATTGGAGAATGGAACCATATGGAATATACATTGTTTTGTGAATTGGAAGTTGGAACGATCCCATCGTAAATGCTTAAGACAAGCATACAAGACCCTTCATCATCTTAAATAGCAAGAGCATATATATTCACCAGGGGTCAACAATGGACCTCCATTGGGTCAACGGTAGTATGCATGGCTTCATACAAAAGCTTTGGCTATTATGATTTGAAGCAATTGCTCGGGTAACATTTTAAAGAAAAATCTTCGAATCCCAAAATGCTGATTAAAAAGTTGGAGATCTCTTCATACTCAGGAATATTGAGCTCGGATCAAGGATTAGTCATAATAACAATCGACCTAAATTTTTAAAAATTACGATGACCACATCAAAAAAATGACTACCTATCAACCCTTTATTTTCTTCTCTTTGTTAAGCAGAACTACCCCCATTCAAAAATATGAGCTGCAATAAGCAGAAAGATTGTAAAAAACCGCCGGCTTGTTCCAAGCCCCCTAAACCGGCATGTGGAGGTTGTCCACTAGGAAGCGGAGGTCAAATAATTTTACCCTGTCCTGGAAAGCCAGACAACATGAATAATAACGAGAATGGGGAAACTGGAATGAATCAACTTCGATCCCGTTTATCAGCAGCATTTCAGCAATCTCCAAAAATCAACATAGAAGCCGAAGTGGATCGTTTAGTAGGTGCAGCAAAAAGCTACAGTGAAAGGGAAAAGTTTAAACTGAAGCAGTATTACGAAGAGGAAATTCGTCGTACCAAGAAAAATGTCATTCAGGAGTTTAAGTGTGCTATGGAGCGAGAAATTATTGCTCCACTTAAAACAAAATTATGCTCGTATGAGGTGGGTTAGCGTCCCTGCATTTGACAAAATTAATCCATATATTGAAAAGTCGGTCGAGAGGCAACTCATGAATTACGTGTTTTTTAGAATGAAATTCAGCGACTAAGAAAGGAGCTAGAAAATGCGTGCCAATATCAGGTTTAACTTCATTTACAACAATAACAGTAGAAAACTGTTTTCCTCACAAAATGTCAGTGAATTGCATTATTTATTTGAATTTATGAGTGGTTAGCAGCGAGCAAGTTACGAGTCCAAAGATAATTTGTACAAATATATGGACAAATCCCAGCTGGAAAGAGATCTTCTGGACGCAGAGCTAGATAAAGCACACGCAGAAAAACGGGGCTTAACAGAGATGGTACGATAATTGCAATCCATTCAATCGCCCATGATAAGTATTGTTTTGGCAATTAAGTATTAACGAACTACGGGATTTTAATCCAATTAAAGATCAAAAGTGAAATTATTCGCAAATCCATTCGAAGCGGAAGCTCTTTAGGAATTTCTTTTAGTGGTAACCCCACAGAAGCCGGTAAAGATGGGCGAAAGAGCGGTATCAGTTCAAAAGGAAGGTCAAGCCAGGGTGGTAGTGATAATGGCGGAGAAGAGATTACTGGAGAAACTGAGCAAGAGATCTTATTGGAAGAAAGTACTGGTAATAACAAGAACGTTGTTTCTGGGGAAAACGTGATGGATCAAGAAATTCATGAAGATACACATAAACTATTATCAAAAATTAAAGAACTCACTGAAGCTTTAGACCATGCTCAAAAATTCACGGTTTGAAATATTGCGCATTCTACGTTTGCCAACAAATTTATTTGGATATTTATTATTATTGATGCTTGTGTAGGAGGAAGAGATACAAGACCTTATAAAGGAGAGTGAACTCTCAGCACAGCTAAAACACTGCAACAACTTGTGGAAATGCAACCCCCAAGAGGAAGTATAGAGGTTGGCTTTTCTTCGCAATAAGTTTATTCTGAAACCGTTTCACTAGTTTGTATGAAGTCCTGTATTTCAGGATGAAAATCTGAACTTGCGAAAGCGAATTCAGGAACTTGAAAGTACAAGGGGAAAGGGAAGCCTAGAAGCAGAGTTGGGATCATTGAAGCAACAGTT
The DNA here is from genome assembly GCA_027743935.1 of Sinodicranocentrus sp. ZH6. Taxonomy (NCBI): domain Eukaryota; kingdom Metazoa; phylum Arthropoda; class Collembola; order Entomobryomorpha; family Entomobryidae; genus Sinodicranocentrus; species Sinodicranocentrus sp. ZH6. Next base: position 6,535 of record JAHZNA010001663.1, read on the forward strand.
GGAGGAAGCGCAGCAACTAAAAGCTGAAGAGGAACAGCGCATTGCTGAAGAAGAAAAGGCCAGGTCTCAGAGAAACGTTGGTGGAGAGGAATATTTTGTGGAAGAGGAAGTCCAAACTGAACAACTTGAAGATGAGCCAAATCAAAATGTAAATCAATCCAAGTCTGCTCGAAGTTCAAGATCGGGTAAAGGTAGCATTGATGATAAATCTCAGAAACGGACTTCCACATCTTCTGTAAGATATATTGCGATTTATGTATATTACCAACATAAATCAATATAATTTGCAAATCATTCTTTTACATCAAAATTCGGCTTCCAGAAAGGTTCGGAGAAAGGCAAATGTATCCTTGTGCACGAAAGACGGTGTAGTATCATTACAAAAAATCTGGAGGTAAATAAATATTTCCTGTTTATTTCCGTCTTGCGACGAATACAGCTATTTGAATTTGACAAACTCTTTGACGTTTTAGCAACAAATCGACGATTTGACAGAGCGCATAAGAGAACTAGAAGATCAACTACAGGCGTTTGCGGAGATGGAAAGACGAATTAAGGAATTGGAAGCGCAATTATTGGAAACGGAGGGGTTGAAGGTAGTGTATAATTGTATTGAAATTGGTGAGCATATTTGAAAATTTAAAAATTTATTATCAGATTTTCTTGTCGTCTTTAAGAAACGCACAGCAGAGTTGTCCCGAGAACTAGCCATTGTACGAGCAATCGAGCCTCCAGTTTGTGAAATTCCCGAACCAGATGATGTAGCGTTTATAGACTTTAGACATTATTAAAATAATTGTATAGATTCTTACATTTCATTTCGTCATACAGACTGAAAATCGAGAATTGAGGGAAAAACTTAGCCAAATGGAGTCCTTATCAACCAGAAGGCTAGACGACTTTGCATCTCTGTCAACTCGTGCAAATGATTTGGAAGTAAGTAACGTTTAACCAATCACTCAACAATTTGAAATTCAAGTTACGAGAATTTTTATTCTTCTTAGGCTCAAAATGCAGACCTTGCAAAAAGCCTTGCAGAGATGAAAGTTATTTCCAACAAAGCCGAGCAACTGGAGTCAATGCATGCTCAAGTATTGGAGGAAAAACGAAGGAAATCTGAGCAATGCAATAACCTTGCCGTTAAGCTTTCTAATTTAGAAGCAGAAAAGGCCCGAACAAACAAGGAGCTTGAAGATAAATTAAAGAAATTAGAAGAACTCGCCAAAGAGTTGGCACGGCTCAAAGAAGAAAATTCAAATATTTCCGGAGAACTCTCCATGCTTCGGGATAAAGCTCAAAGATCCACTTTTCGAGAAGATGACTTGCTGGCAGATTTGAAAAATAAGAATGAAACACTGGCAGAACTTAGACCAAAAATATCTGCTCTCGAAGCTGAAAATGAGTCTTTGAAGAAACAACTCAGTGACTTGCGTAGACAGCTGGATGATTTGAGTCTTGTAAAGGCTAATTTAGAAGCAGAGTTATCTCATTTTAAAAGGCAGCTAGATGAAACTGATAGAAGGTATCAAACACGACTTGAGGAACAGGCTAAAAAGTGTGCTCAAGATACGTCTGAGGTACCCTGAATACTTTTAAGGGGTGAATCAGCTCGCTACTTACTCTATATTAAATGATATTTATTGGTAACCGTTTGCGTTTCAGATGTCCAAGAAAGGACAATGCATTCTTGAGCATGAGAAGCGTTGTTTAGTCTTGACTGGTCAATTAGAGGTAAATATCCTTTAAAAAATATCAATATAGTTACAAAATCCATGATAATGTTTTTGAAACACATTCACATTTTGCAGGAAGATAACACTGCCTTGCAAGATCGCATTCGGCAGCTAGAAGCACAATTAGAAGCTTTCGTCATGATGGAAAACAAAACTAAGGTGCTGCATCAAGAAATGGAAGAACTCCAGAAGCGAGCCACAGTTAGAACTCGGGAACTTGAACTACTGAGAAATATGCCTGCATCTTGCGAGCTTGGCCCTATTCCTAGTGATTGGCAAGTAGGCTCTTCTAGTGCTCCAAATTTGAGTGATCAACAGCCTTGGCCGGCCAAAAATCTTCAATTGCCCGAATCATCAAGACAAGCGGAGGATAACAAACGTCGAAAATCCCACAATTGCCATTTGCTCGCTGCACAGTTCGCAGATTTGGAAACGGAGAAGTGTGCTCTTAACACGGAACTCAAGGCGAAGTTAGAAGAGGTAGAGGACATCAATAGACAAATTGCTGGCATACAGGATCAAAACGACAGACTACGCAGTGAAGTTAACCAAGCTTGCGAAGCTTCTGCAGAGCATTATATTGCTGAAGCATTAAACAGGCAACAACAACTCCCTTCTACTGTTCCTACTGCAGCGATACTTAAAGTCGATACATACTTTGTAGAATCCAATAATGATGAAAGTTACCGAAAGAAAAAATAGCTTTTTTGATGATTATGTGCTAGTCCAAAATTAAACGTTCTCTGGTGGAAAATTAAATCTTTTTTGCGCAAGAAGGAGTTTCATTTCTTGTCAGCTTAGCCGCTGCATTTATTTATTTTTTTGAGATTTTCGAAGAGTATTTATATAACAGGAAGAAAACATTGTAGACTAAGTATAAAATATAGGGGGAAACGACTAGAATGGATTCGTAGGGATTTCTAGGAAAGCATAGATGTTTCAAAAAAGAAATAAAAAGCGATGTGCTTTTATCTGAGACGGTGGGAGTTCCTAGAAGATAGAGTGCTTAGCCTTGGTGTCCGTGCCATCCCTTGAATTCTTGCCCAACCCAGACTTGCTTGGCGTAATGCTTGCCGTGCTCCTTAACTCCGTATTGGTAAGCCCATGGGTTCTGCCAGTGGGAAACTTCAGCCCATCTACATGTTTAAAAAAGAGATATTTTAAAACTCGAGCTTTACCTGATGATTGCATTAATTTTTTTGCAAAAATATTGCAGCTCACCCGTGGTATTTGGGTCCCCAACCCCATCCCTTGTGGCCATGTTCGACACCACCACCATGTCCTCCGTGACCGTGTCCGATATGGCCAGCATATGCGACAGCGACGAAAAGAGCAAGAGCCAACAACTGCATAAGATAAAACAACACAAAACCAAATTAAAACACTCTGTTCGGTTTAATCGCAAATCACTCCAAGAATTTTACTTTAACTCAAAATTGTGATAACTTCGAAGCATTTACTCACCAATTTCATCATTTTGAATAAGATGAAGGGAGGGTAAGTCCAAGAAGGAAACAAAAGGGAAAACGAAAACAAAAGGAAACAGAAAAGACTAAGAAAACAGTGTGAACTGAGGAAACGAGTGGACTCGAATGATCCTACCACCTCATGGTTTCGCCTTTTATACAAGAGGAAATCAGGGATTTAGCCTGCGTCAAAGTCATATAGTAAGTATAACAGCTACCATATTTACGTAAATACCCCATTTCTATAAAATGTAACATGATTATCAAACCTTTAGGCAGTATGGAAAGTAGTTAGGTTGCAAAGGCATTCACGATTTAAATTGGCAATGTTGGTAAGGCTGAAATTGTGATAATTATTGGTCTTTCCACAAAGTGCACTGACTTGAGCACACCTACATAACCACCTAAAAGGTTTTCCTGCCTTTTCGTATTATTGAACACATCAAGCTGAACAGGGGCCATATACTTAATGTGCTGAGTAGCTGACAAAGGCCGACCCATTCTAGCACCCAATGAAATTGCTCTGATTAAGTGATTGATTATGGTTTATATATGATTATGATTACTGCATCCGCACCTGAATCTTTCATATTAAAACAATATTTTTTTTTCAATTATGACGATAATCATGATGCATGTAATGTTGAAATGATAATATGCTTAAAATATAATGTATATCCGTTTTAAAATTATGAACAGAAAATTACATGGTCATTTTAGCATTAAATCAGAAAAAAAGGCAACAAAAACGTGTCTTTTTATTAGTTCGTTTTTAGTAGGTAAATTATTATACTCCTTAAATTCGCTCTAAAATATAGGATCCGACTCATATACTTGCTAACAATGGTAATGGTACAAGTGTATAACTTATAACATAATTTGTTGTAATTATTTTCTTACCGCACTTTGAATTTCACTGTGTGCACTCTTCGTCCACACAACCATCAAGATTACTACTGCTTCAGCAGCACTGAACCATAAACGAGCTAGCAAAAAACGCTTAAGAGATGTAATCAAAATTCTACGAGTTAATTATACAATAACAAGTTCACTGTTTAGTTGCATAGATTATAGCGAGTCAGATTTGTGAGCAATATAAAGCACTGCGCAATCATTCCTTATTTCTTAGCTCTGTAGATGACTGTTTAAAAAGAGAAACAGTAAACTATTTTGGCTATCAATGCCTCTCCTTATTATTGGCATTTTGTATCTTTGTTTTTGATAAAACTCCTACCCTATTTGCTCACAAGTACTCTTTGAATAGGAACGTAATCTTGTTGAGCAATATGTATTACTTGGGTACGTAGACACACGTGTTTCGGAATTGATGTAGAACAACAATTAGGACTGAAATGATACACTTTTCGATGAATAATTGTTTTTGCACAATAAAATGTCTATTGTTGTTTCCTTCCTTCCGTCCGACACAGAAATAATGGTTCATTTATGTTATTATGAAACAAATAGTGTCTATACATACATATACTTATCTGTGATGTGATTTTTCTGTTATTTCGATACTAGCAATAGCAACTAGTAAACAAATCAAAATTCATTCATAACTCAGCACACTTTTAGCTTAGTTTGACAGTAGCTCAAACACCGATAAAGGTGTGAGAGCCACTCCAGCCGTAACCGTTCCAATCCAGTGCTCTTCTTCACCATTTTATTAACCAAACTTGAAATTCGCAAGTACCCAGTGACCAGATTAGACATCGTAGCTTTAAATTTTATAGGCAACAATTTCTCACTCGAGAGATTCGTAGGCATTCCTGTAGATTTTAAAGAGACTAGTCTGTTGTCTTGAGTGTCTTTAATATGGTATACTTGGTTAGTATGGATTCATCGTTTTTACAGGAGTTTTGAAGCATGTTATAAATTATTACACAGATACCTGTGTGAAAATTCAAGAAAAATGGAAAGTTACCTTAATTTTAAATGGATTCGCAAACACCTTTTCAAAAATTTTAATAGCACAAAAACTAAAATCGTAAGTCACTTTGTTACAAGGCCATGTCTTATCCATTAGCCAACCGTGACAGTTGCGATTTATTATTACGCAACGCAACCTTTTTTTCTTTTGAAGATTAATGGAAACCAACTAGCATTATACAATTATCAAACATAAAAAATTAAAGAATAGAAACGAAGACAATATACAATTAAAAATTGAATTCGTTCCTATACCTAAAATGCTACTAAATACGTCTTACTTACAAGTCAAATTTTACTATAATTTATATCAGTCATAAACGAAAAGATTGCGCGTGTTGCTTTTTTAATGCTTCTTTTTCGACTTCTTCTTCTTTTTTCTTTCTTTCGAAGTCGATCTCGACCTCTGTTTATGGCTACTAGTGTGCTCTTTTGATGCAGACCTAGACTTCGAGCGGCTTTTACTACGCTTGCTTCTTACCGTTCGGTCTCTCGACAATGATCTACTAGCACTTGTAGCACTACTACTTCTATTCTTTTCTTTAGAACGACTTTGATGACGATTGTGACGGTGGTTATGACGCGGGGATCGTGATCTAGATTTTGATCTATTACTTCGTTTGTCCTTCCTCTTCTTCTTTCGGAAGGACGAAGACGAAGAGGAACTACGCGATCTTCGTCTACCCTTCGATCTAGAACGGGACTTGTATTTACGTTTCCGATCACGAGATTTCGATCGCGACCTGCTTTTGCTCCGCTTTCTACTGCGATGTTTATCCTTTGACCTGGATCTAGACCTAGACTTAGTCCTACCCCTACGACTCTTACCCTTTCTATCTCTGGAACGTGATCGTAAACCTTTCCTACCTCGATCTCTAGACCTGGATTTCGAACGGTGACGGGATTTTGATGGGGAGCGACTCCTGCTTTTTCTTTTATTTGAAGATGAAATGGGAGATTTGGAAGAAGACTTAGATCTATTACGCCGTTTACTTGCACCACTACGATGTTCATCCTTTTTAGGGGATTTGGATCGCGATCGATGCTTAGCTTTTGATGGTATGGAAGCTGAAGATCCACGGCGTTTTTCTAAGCTGCTTACACTATCACTTTCGTCATCAACTCCGGTAACAATAGAATTTTTGCGAGTTTCCGGCTTCCTCAGGGTCGTGGAACCTGAAAAATACGTGGAAAATTCCATAAAAATATTCTTTACTTGGTAATGACTTTTACAGCTCGCGATAATCGAGCTAATTTGCATAAACGTCAGTTGTAAATACAACGTCAGAATGAGTGAGTGGCAAAATAAAGGATGATGGGTGAGATGAAGAAAGGATGATGATTTTTGGGGTAAAATTGGTTGGATCGTGTTTACCTTGAGAGTCGTTGTTGTTGTTTTTAGCTTTGTCTACCTCTCTTTTTGTGTTATTATGTAAAGTGCTATGAGTTGCACCATTAGATGAATTTGAAGAAGTGGATGAATTTCTACTTCTATGACGTGTGGCGGCGGACGTACGACCAGGGGATGCCTTTTCCAATGTTTTATCCCTTTCTCTTCCAGTAGATTTGGATCGCGATCGTCTTCGCATGGTGGGTGACCGGGAAGTTCGCTCTTGACGATCGTCGAGACCACTCAATAGTTCCAACTTACGAATATCCCAGTTGCGGCGTTTTCTTTCAAGTTCCACCTGCAAGTAAATAAATGTTGCATGGTTTGAGTATAACAAGTGCACATTTTAAATATGTGAGTCGTATTGTGTCAAAATACCTTTAATTCTGATTCAGAGTTATTTCTGTCTTCATCCTCCTCGTCAGAGCCGGACCTAGAATCGTCAGAGTCGGAACCATAGCTGATGCCCAAACCTATATTACCATTCCAGATTATTTTCTTTTCGCGGTTAATTTTTGCATAAATTGGGATGTAAGATGAAGAATTTTTGGCGAATTTAAGCTCACAAAATACCAATTATTGGCAATTGTAATAAAGCTACATCCGAACTGTATTAGAGTTCGAGTTGTAATGATTCAAGTAATTAAAAATGGACCATATACAAGGTTTAGATTAAGGAATGAAGTCAGTATTCAATCAAGGGTAATATTTATCGCCATAAGAGTACAAGATTATTTTGATGACGATGAATTTTATGCTGAGATTACGGAGATGAGTAAAGTCTCAATAAACAGCAAACTTACCAAGTGGTCCACCAGTTAACGAAGCTAGGCCACCCATCTTCCTCATTTGAAATGTTGACGTCACTTGATAATCATGAATATATTCGCTCAATAAATGAATCTCATATATAATACATCAGAACCAAAAATACTGACAAATATTTATCCTCTCGATACAAGAAAATACAAGCTCATTGTTCATTCATATAATACTTCCATTTCCATTAGCTGGTTGCATCAAAATAACACATTGCATTGCTCGAAATACGTCATTAATTAACTTTGGATAATTATTAAACGAATTGGATGACTAGAGTCGATTGGACTTTAGGATTTGGAGACCATAATTAATACGTGATTTGCGACATTTACTCACAAACTGAATTGTGAAGGAAGATAACTAGATATAAGACAAATACGATTTAGAAATAGTAAAATCCTGCTACCTTTTTTACTTTTGGCATGATGAAAAGTCTCACTTGCCACCTGAAACAGTTCCTGATTTGTGACTTCAAGTA
>JAHZNA010001664.1:0-16052 GCA_027743935.1 Sinodicranocentrus sp. ZH6
AAAATAACTAAACCGGACTAACCAAACCACTTTGAGAATATAATTTCCTTTTCAAACCGTTCACCACACGCATTTCACTTTTGTCCTAGCATAAGTACTAAGCATCAGTATTAATTCTCTCAGACATCAACATGAGGCAAACGGTCTCAAAAAAGGCGTACAAAAAACAGAAAAAAATGTAGTTCATATACATAATATTTTTGATCGGACCATATACACACCTTCATTATAATCATCATCACCATCATCACGAGTTCTATGAGTCAGTCGACGAAACTGTGTAAGTAGGCTTTAAAAGAGGAGAGGTTGTTCTTGCTCTACAGATCAGCATGTGTGCAAAAATAGTATTGTTAAAACATAATACACAGACAGACCAAATGCACAATGTGGATTTCAGCCAAAAAAAACCGTATGTGCCTTACTTGCTCATGATAACGATTGTTTAGTAACACAAGCTGCCTTTTAGTACCCCACACTGACAGCGTCATTAGACTCGCTAGAAGGTTTTGCAGATAGGAAGGATATATATTAACGAATCTCTGTGCACCTGAGGTGCTCAGTACTTCACGAGATACTTTACCAACAACTACAAACCTACATCAAGTTTACTCGAGTTCACTCATACGCGTGTTTGCAATGCGTGTAAAGATCATTCATTTATAGCTAAAAAGTGTTTGCAATCAAATATCGACAAAACTTGTTGAAAAAAATCGAGAAAATCTCTGTTATTTAAGCACTCAGCAGGGATTCACAATCCACTGTAAAATTATTTTCTGTGTTAAAAGGTGAGCTTTCAAATACATTCTTGTGTTTCATTCATACACATAATAACTTTCCACTGTACGAAAAAAAAGTTATCAAACGCCTTTGAAAATAATGTACATAGATACAACAGGTAAGACCTTATATCCGAAGGAAGTTCTGTGTCAGTCGCATTCCATCTCATCAACGAATAACGAAGGTGTGCAAAGCTGGTTTTCGAAGGAAAAAAATATATCATGCGTTTTTCTTCAATACACATACTAGTTGTTGTAGCCCTGTCTAGCGGATGTGTGTGGTAAAGAAGTATATACGAATGTGCAGTACAGGCCCCCAAACTACGCATTGTGCTACTGACTCACTAACAAAAAAGAAGAAAAAGTGAAATCGGCTCAAGCGACCATTTGAAAGTTGCCTTCTATCGTTGCTACTTGTGCATGTTGTTACATATTATATCTCCTGTGTGAAAAAGTGACTGAAAAATGAGAACTCCGCCTGGAACAATATTTTTGTGAAATTCAAGAATAAATTGTTTAAGTGAGTGAAACATGAGTCATCATCGTCAGCAAGAGCGCGTTGTGGAGCTCCACAACTTCCTCAACAATCCGTCAAGTCTATTTGAACACAAAATATTTACAGCTTTGGGACTATTCATGAGAAATTTAACGGAGCAGTTTCAAGACTACAGAGGGTACTACTACGCCCTCCCAGATAATTTCTTTAATGGGCTCAACACAACCATCCATTTAGAAGACGAGACTGACAGCGATGATTTCCCTGTAGAACTAGAGCCTCATCAATTCTCAGATTTTTCATCTGAAGCAGTTGACCTCAGTGGAATCCTTGTGACACTTTTGTGCATCCTTACAGCCACCTGGTTGATAAACAAAAGTTTGTTGAGGAACCGGCTGATCCAGTTTGGAATTGAGTTGATTACATGTTACCTCATCATCTTGCCAGCGTTGCCGTTTATTGGATCTTTCTACGCATTAATAGGTTTATGTCGACTTGGAATGTGGATTCATATTCAACTGTTCCACAGGGGAAAATGGTACTTGGCCAGACCGGAAGATGCGTTTTGGGCGTATGAGAAGTTTGCATCGTCCTCATCTAGTACTTGTTTGTACGTGATTCAGGGAAAATGCGACTTGAAAAAGATTCGCGAGAAAGTCATCCAAGTCGTGAAGAGTCCAGTGGTTAATGGGAAGATGTCTCTGAGACTGACAAACTTTTGTGGATTTCCTGTATGGGAGAAAGTCGACTCTTGGAATGTCAACAATCACGTGATTGTCGCCAAGTGGCCTAAATCAGATAAGAGGAGTAAGGATACCAGCCCGTGGTCTGAAAAGGATGTGTTTGACTATTTGTCGACTTTCCAAGACAAACCGATTTCAAACCGAAAGTCAGCCTGGGAAGTTGTAGTCATTCCAAGTGTGAAACAGCTAGGGTCAACCGAACCTCATTATGTTTGCATATTCCGGATGCACCACGGCTTAATGGATGGGATCTCCAGTGCAAACATCCTTCACCAGTCACTGGCAGACAAATCCTTCAAGTTTACTGTGGACCCTCTGGAAACCAATGCCAAAAATAAACCAGGGAGTTTCATGACTTTTTGCATGTACTTCATGGCGCTGTTCCTGCTCCCGAGAACTGGTCTGGTCACAGGACTACTCAACCTGGACAATCAACACAACAGATACTTTTCTCCAGGAAAGACCCTCAAGGGACCAAAGCACTTTGCATGGTCTAGGCCATTAAAAATGACAGCCATAAAGAAGATCAAAGACGAGACAAAGACGTCTGTGATGTCAGTTCTGTTTTCTACTCTGGGTGGATCGTACAGGAGAATGGAGGAGGTGAAGAATGGGCCAAAGTATTGCAAAAACCTCCCTGAATTCTACCACGGTCTTACCCCTGTGGCAATGCTCCCTTATCCAGACCGTCATCCAAGGAACGGGTTCAGTGGTGCTGTTTTTCCTGTTGCAGTTGGAGAGTTTGCTACTCCTCTTGATAGGTTAAGAGTAAACCATAAAGCGGTGAGGGAGCTAGGTTATGGAGTGATGGAAATTATGGGATACTTCATCCTTATCAATATGGTCGGGCTGATGCCAACCTTCATGCAGAAATTGTTCCAAGGGGCGGTCCACTTCAAACTGTCAATGAGTAACATTCCTGGTTCGGATGAAGAAGTTATGATTTTCGGAGGGGACCGGATTGTAGACATGGGGGCTTGGCTTCCTTGTAAATTCACACTTGGTGAGTGAGAGTTTCCACGATTGATGTTTTATTACCACGTCGTGCAGTGAAATAATGTATAATTGACTAATGACTCATTTGTATTCAATAGGCATGGCCATGGGTCTGTTCAGCTATGGAGGAAGATGCCGAGCGACAATTGTCGGTGACCACACCTATTTTTCAAAGTCTGACGTGGGTCTTGTCACGAAAAACATCGAAGCTGAGATTACCAATTTGGGAAAGATGTTGGGGATGACAGAGGATGAAATCTTTTGCTGAGAACTTTCCTGTATTGAAGTTTGTATAGAAAAAGGGTGGGTGTACGCCCAGTTTTACCAGTTCCTGTTTACAGTGCGATGAGCCATTTTTACTTAATGTATAGAGTTTCAACATTTATTTTAGTTCAATTTCGCAAGTCATAACGCTTAGGTTTCGCGAGCGTTCTCTCGTTTTCCGTCGAAATGAATATATTTCTGTGCTGTTATTGTGCCGAGCAATTCTCATGTAATTTTTCAACTAATGTTTAGTTTTTGGTGTATGCTAGTTAACACAATATGATAAGCCTAATATGATGGCGTGAAACCGTGATTCATTAAAATGACTCTTTTGGTTTATTTTTTTCACATGATTTGTGTTTTGTTATTTATAACTCTTTTAAATTTCATACAAAAGATTAGCCAGTGAAATCCTAGCACATTTGTGTTTTGCCTAAAACGCGGTTGTGCACATCTGCATACATTTGTACTGTTTCATTGTTTTGTAAGTTTTGTTGAATATTGCGTAGAAAGTTTCACCCCAAAGCAAGTTGGCGTTGTTTGTTGTACACACAAAAAGGTGCACGTAGTATAGTGTAGGGATGCAACAAAAACTAAATGTAATTGTAGAACTTAATCTTCTGGTATTTTTTGTACATTTTCTCGTTTATCACATTCTGAATCGGAAAGTCGGTTCAAAAAATTCTACACTTATACCACTCATGCCAAACTTTCATCATAGCAGACATGCATGACGGGTGGAACATAATTACACTTAATATTAATGCAATAGTGCATGCACTACTGCTCCAATCAAAGTACATGCACGGCGTACATAAAAAAGGGCGAATGTTAAATGCCATATGTGCTATGATTTTCAACAATTTAGTTCAAACTATCATTAGTCAAAATCTTCATGGTGAGATGATGGCCATAGAATGGTATACCATTGAATGTGAACTTGTAAACATGCTTTCGTTCACACTGTGCTGCTGCTGGAAGAGAATTTCATTTTGAATGACACAGATTGCACAACATTGCACTCATGTTTGGCTAGTTTGTCTCATCTTCATAAAATTGTCCAAATGGACTTCTCTCTGCTAAACATCCATGTCCACTGTATCATGTTAATGTTGACTGTGTTTTATGCATGCATCCAACTCACATCTATCTTGTCATCTAAAGACATCATTTTGTGCTTTTGAAAAAAAAAATCATCAAAGAAAGAAGCACAGCTCAACCCATTAGTTCACCACTTCAGAAAAGCATTCAAAAAAAGTCAAATTATCCCTTGTGGTGATCCTTTCTTTGTAATCTGCTGTTATGCAAAAAATACTTTTCTCCGGATATATAATAACAATAATAAATCTGGTAAGACTAAGTTGAGCTCGCATATAAAGGATTTTAAGTAAATAACTTTTTCACAAGTACATCAATTTCATTGCTCACCATCATGCGAGTATTTTCAGGCAATCCAACCTTTACCTTAATGCAACACATTCTTCTCATCCAATTAACCTTATACATGAGCATTACTCCAATTACAAACGCAATATCCGTTCCAATTAGTGCAAGCAATGGAACCTCAATAAAGAATGCGTTACCTTTCAGAAACGATTCCTCACTGGATACATCAAGGTTTGACGTAACTACTTTGCAATCCAACAGAATTTCTTGACCACAAAAGTTTAGTTTTCAAAGTTTGCTAATTACCTTTCCACAGACGGACTAGCAACATTACAACTACAAGCAATGCTAATGAACTGACCAACAACACAACATTATCAATTATGAATCAAATCAATCCAAATGACCATTCTTCCGAGCATTCGGGTCATGACCCAAGTGAATTGGACCAGCATTCCGAGTACTTTTCACAGCAGGAAAAGCTAATGACGAACATGAGTGATGGATATGATGACGAGAAAAATGGAGATTTAACAAAAGTTTTGGACGGATTTGTTCTTCTTAACAATTTGTACGATACACTTGTTCGACCAGGGCAATATGACGGAGGTATACTTGCAGATTTTTGATAATTTTTTGTAGATTTTTAAATGGAAATACAGAATTTACGTGAAAATTTACAATGATTTGATTAGATGGCCCTACAAATGTCACAGTACAAATATTTCTTCAGCCCTGGTTTGAAATGAATGAGCCAAAGAATGTAAATACGTAAAAACATACATTATTGACGAACAAATTTATGAAATATTCCAAATAACATTTTTCAAACATGTACCAAACTCTAGGAAATGACGTTGACGCTGACTCTAGTTCAAAATTGGACGGACTCCCGACTCGCATATGAATCTCGATTAAGCAACCCTGAGAAACTTCCTTACGTCACGGTAAGCACAGAGATAAAATTAATTGCCTAATTACATGTGTGATCCGAGAAATGATTTTTACCAAAATTAATTACGATGTGTACAGCTCACAGGTCAAATGCAATTGGCCGAGATTTGGCATCCAGACACATTCATATTGAGCGAGAAAAGGTCATACAAGCATGATGTAACAGTTGCAAACGAATTAGTTCGAATCTCATCTAAAGGTCAAGTTTCTAAAGAGCAAAGGTACGATACTGTTGACTCTCACCCAGACAAAATATTTCTGCCAAGTTTACATAACTTTACATACGAATTTTTTATTCAGATTAACGGTTACACTAAATTGCCCGTTTTACCTCAATGAAAAGTTTCCTTTTGACTACCCTAATTGTTTCTTGAATATAACAAGTTGTGAGTGTTTGTGTAATTACTATTTCAAAATGAAAGGATTTTTTTTACCAACTTTATAACTTGCTGCTAAAAATATCAGTTTCCTGGGACAAATCTCATCTTCAATACCACTGGCCAGTGAAAACAGAGGCACAAGGGTCACTAGGTCTCACAATCGTTCAAAACTCAAATGACCCTGGAACCGAGTCCTTAGTATCTGCCTCTGCTAACGGCTTCCAAATCAACAATTTAGAAATTTCAGATAATTTAGTCGACAGAAGCGACCAGCAAATGGGTGTGTGGTAAAATATACATCAAATCAATAGATTATACATAAGGGCTGGAAACAAATCAAAAATGAACGAAAAAAAGAAAATTATAGTTTTAAAATATGTTTTCACATTTTCAACCCAAAATTTTCAGAAAAATCATTCGGACTCGTCGTGAAAATTGAGCTAAAGAGAAACGCTAGTTTATACTTGACGAAATTATTTCTACCGTTGGCTTCCTTCTGCCTGATATCAATCATAGGCCTTCATGCAAGCATTGGTCCACAGATGGGCTGTGCTCTTAGTTATTTCATGGTAATTTAAATTTGATAATTGAGCAGATGCAATTTAAAATATGAAATCTGTTGCACACACATTAGTTTGGACTGATGAGCATCTTTATGGCGATCAGTTTTAACGGTCCGGATTTCAACTGGGGCTATGGGAGAACTGTCCTAGATTCGTACTACGTCATATCCGTCATGACCGTTATGTTGACTGGGATCGGTTAGTATTTTGTAAATAGGGAAAATGAAACTGAAGATGACAAGCTTGGTGGTATATATTTCAGTGAACATTTTCAAACTGGGCCAGGAATCAACTGGAAGGTGTGAAGTGGAGACGTACGAAATGCACCGTAATGCTCCTTCTCAAGAAAACTCTTCAAATACTTCTAGAATTAGCAACAGAAGAGGTGAAAGAATTATGTTAGAGTATTGCTCAATATTAATTGGTACTCATTGTATTCTTCTTAAATCATGCGGTTGCTGACGGAACACAGAAAATCCACTAGATAGTAGTATGGATGAGGAGAATGATGACGAAGTCCGCAACGGGAGAGGAACTGTGTCATTCATAAAATTCATAAAGTCCCTCATGGAAAAAGGAAAACGGAAGTGCGCGCTATTTTGTATGAGGTCAGTATATTTACGGTTTTCAAAATGTAGTGGAAAAAATCATCATCTATTTAATCAGCAGTTTTTTTTTCAGAATGAGTAGTTACGCAACTTTGTTTCTGCTCGGACTTTTCATCTCATGGAATTTGCACTTTTTTGTAAAGCACTTTACAGGATTTGGAGAAAATACGCTAAAGGTGACGCGACTTGAAAATTAATAAAATACCACAATTTGTCAGTTGGTTTACAAATAGAAGAGACTTTGACCATTAAAATTGAAATCCTGATAAAACTGGATTTATCCAACGACTATTTTTAGTTTTATTAATCCTCAAACAGCAATAAATGCAGTCCGTTTACCTCAAAAACAGAAAATAATATTTCTCGCTTGAAAATATTTGTATTATTTGTCTCCGTCTCCATCATTCATTGTGTATTAGCCTACCACGCAGAAAGTCTTTGTGGATCATCATGACCATGCAAACATTGCAAACACAAGTATTGCCTTAACTGTTCTGAATAACAGATAGCAGTTTGGAGATTGGAAATTAAGTGAATTAGTACTAGCCTTGTGTAATCTTGATACTGGTTCACGTTTAAGAAAAAATGTATTTTCCTTTTAATATCCAGTTTAGCCTTCATCCACATTGTGCACTACTCATCCACTTATTACGAGATTAATAACAGCTCTCTGAAAATGAATGGGGAGATGTACATATGCACACACATGAGCTTAATCTCTTGAATAAAACTCTTAGCCATGAACTGCGTATGATTCACATATGATGCAAAATAACAAGCAAATATCTACAAGAGGTTTAACCCTTTTAGATTTTTCTCATCTCTGCATATTTGCATGACATGTGACAAATGACAGGTTTTATTAAGTTTGCACTAGACGCATGCAACTATTTGCTGATGCACTTTTAGAGAATAAAATAAATATGAGAAAAATCCTCAATTTTACAAACATTTGTTCTACTTTGAAACTGTGAATTTTTCACGCTAAATATCCCACAAAATGTGCGACAAATCATCACTACTGAGTATTGCTCTACTTTTACTTTCGAGTAGACAAATACTCGGAAAAAATACAGATTTGGAACACTTTTTTGTTGGACATTATACAGGGGTAGCAGTTCATCCGATGAACCTTCTCCAGAAAATGTACATAAGTTATCACATTATTAAATTTAACAGGATGTTCCAATAAGATTTTTATCATTAAAAACTTTTCCATTTACAGACCAAATGTATTATCATCATCTGATAAAAGTCAGAAAGTAACTGATATCCTTCATGCACTTTTGGCTAAATATGATAGCAGGATCAGACCCTTTTATCCAGGTACTAAACAATGAAACTAAACTCCGTGATTTGCATCTCTTTATAAAGAAACATTCTGGCACTCTTGTAGATAGCCCAGTTATAGTAGCTGTTTCACTGGGTCAGTTCCAAGTTACTGATGTCATCGACTCGAAATCGGTAACACTTACATTCAATTAAAATACTGATATGTCAAACTGTCAAACTTATTACACACCAAATATATAGGAAAGTGACCCCTATTATTGTTTTTAAAAAAGGAAATCTCCAGCACCGTGCTACTCCAGCAAAGTTGGTCCGACCCACGACTAGCCTATGAAACTGATGACCCATCAAGCAGCATCCCTTATATTACGGTAGTATTTACTTACCTATGCTGTATTCGGGGTTTTAAAAAACAGTTTAAAAGTTGAATGTTGATTTATCGCAAGAAAATTATTAGATAAATCATGATCACAATCGTGAGATATGGCTGCCAGACACAAACTTTGCAAATGACAAAAAGGCCATTGTTCACGAAATGACTATTTCTAATGATGCCGTCATCCTGTACCGAAATGGGACTTTGATTCGGTCAATGAGGTAATTAGTAGCGCAAGCTCTAATGCAGAAAATTAGTTTTAAAGAGAAACACCACTAAAGCTAGCATTATTTCAGAATTACTGTGAATACAAACTGCCCATTTCAATACCAGGACTTCCCTTTCGACAGTCAGGAATGCGAAATCGTCATTGGGAGTCGTATGAAATTTCAAAGAACATTTTAAAAGTTAACTTCTTACAATAATTTGATAACCACCCACCCTCTGAATTACTTTAGACGCATACAGAACCAATGATATTAGGTACATCTGGGAGGAAAGGTTTGTGGAGACTTCGCAAATCTCACAAGTCCCTAATGCTATTTCCCACACTGGAAAATTTCTCGTTACGTCACTCAATCTCAACGAAACTACTCAGCATTTTAATTTCGGTTAGGGCTTACATTTCTTCATAAGTTCCCTTGAAATTCAGTAAACCTTTAAAAAAACGAATATATTTGTACAGGAGAAATGTCCCGCTTGTTCCTTACCCTCACTTTACAAAGGGCGTGGCGACCATTTATTACGAGATTTTACATGCCGATGATTCTTTTCGTTTTCGTGTCTCTTGGAACTCTATTCTTTTCAAGCTTTAAGATAAGCTTAATCGTCAATCTATTTAACGTGAGTGCTATCGACATCGATAAGATTCAGTTAACGGTTTCTAAGAAATCGGACGTGCATGTTTTTCTCACTTATTGCAGCTCGCATTTGTTAACATTTTCATCGCTATTCGAGCAACAAACTCTGACAACCCGGTGACCGCAACGAAAACAGCATTTGACACTTACTTTGTTATCTGCATGACTTACATTGGACTTGTGGTTCTTGTGACAATTCAGAAACTTGGGAAATCATCAGCAAATCCTGGAAGGAGTCGGGACGGGCAATCATCTGTAATTCACTTTAATTTATTTTGCTCTGTATTAAATATATAAAATATATGTTTTCATCGAAAAATCCCAACTTATCCTCCCAGCAAAGGGTAGATGGACGAGCTATGATGATGAGTTTCGACATTCCAAATGAAAACGACATTTTCAGTCCAAATCAGGACGATGCCGACAGCATTCGAGAGGACAATGACCGTCAAAGGATTTACCGCTCGCCCACCTACCAACTGACATTTGCCAGTAGAACTAGAATACTGCTAAGGAAAGGATCAAAGTTTTTAAATTGGTATGTGTTTTGGTTTACAAATGTAAACTTTAATTTAAAACGCAAAAGAGTAAAAAACTTTTACTTGACTTTACGCAGGTTTTCAAAATACCTCAGATGGATTCTAATCCTCGCGTTTCTAACTACCGACTACATTTACTTTAAAATCCACTCTGTTCGTTACAATATTTAGGACACATGAAACCAATAAAAGTTAATCAAAGTAAAGCCGCAAAAAAGCACATAATTCGTTGTTTTCTCCACGTGGGTGGTCACGCAAAACACTTGAAAGCATCCTGCTCAAAATCAAATCTCAAAGGTCATAAACGTGGAAATTATTTAACACAAATCACAAGTTTATATTGTGAAACAACGGATGACTCTCGTAAAATTCATTGTAAGTTTTGAAGAGAGTAAAATCCTCCCATTGAAGCATTCACTCACATTGCGGGTCATAATAAAATTTACATAATAGTCAACCAAACAATTTTCAGGAGGACGTGCACCACTGGATCCAAAAACACCAAAGACCCAGTAACATGATCCCTATCAATCAATCAAGCCAAGACAATTTGTGAAACTGAAATACTTGATACGGGTGACACTATCGCGAAACTTTTATCATAAATAACGATGCCACTTTTAATCACCGAATTTAGACTGACAGAGTTTTTTTTAAATGATTGACACCTAAGCAAATCGGACCATCCCACTTGAAAAAATAAATTACTACAGTCTATGCCAACTCCCCTTAAAACCATTGTCGATTGCACACACAATGAATTCGTGCGTGTTATTAACCCAAAAACTAACCATGTATATATAGGACAGCGAACACAATCCTTTCTTCACATCTCCAATAGCTCTGTTTCCAGAATATTGATTTGGACGGACACGATCATGAAAACCATCATTCTCACCGCTTTGGTTGCGCTTTTCGCTGGTGCGTTTTTTATTATTACATTGTTTTTGAAACCTCATGTTCCTCACATTCGCAAAGATTCATAATTTTATACTGTCAAATCTTTCCAGCAAGCAGCGAGGGCGTCCACAAATACGCATCAACAATCCGACCCCCATCCTACCCATTGGCATCCCGAGCCCCATATTCGAACTTCTGGCTTCCAGCCAACCAACTCCCAGGAAACTGGCCCGCGTTCTGGACCGGAACCACAAAAGGATGGACAGGATTCGTAAGAGTTGACGAGCAAACTTACACGTTCATGGGTAACCCACAACTCATTGGTCTGATCCAAGTCGCCATCCAGAAGGCTTCATACATCACCCCAACACAAACCATCTTCAACATCACTGCCGGTCCAATCGATCTCGTGGTGACATTCCTCTCCCCAGTAGAGTACGAAGATATTGAACGCCAGTCCATCCCATTGTCTTACGTTTTCATCACCGCCACACCCAACGATGGAATGACCCACAATGTTCAGCTTTACATGGACATCTCTGCCGAATGGGCTAGCAGCGACAACGTGCAATTGGCCAAGTGGTCTATTACCTCCGAAAAAAACATGAAGATCTGGACTACCGAGATGGTCAACCCACTCAGATTTTCTGAGCACGCCGACTACGCTCAATGGGGTCAAGCCATCCTCGCCACAACAGCAACCGCTACTCATCTCGCTGCCGCAGATGGTGACGTTCGTCGTCAATTCGCCACCACAGGTACTTTGAACAACACCGTCGACCCCAACTTCCGTTGCGTCTCTTGCGACTTCCCAACCATGGCTTTTGCCCACAACCTCGGAAACATCTCTGCAGTATCCGAAGAAATCCAGTTCGTCGTTGGACAAATCCGTGAAGAGAACATTAACTTGATGACCGTCCCACAAAAGGCTCTATGGACCTACTCCTTCGACTCCCAAGTTGAGATGATCGATTTCTTCTTCAACGACGTCGAGCACGCCAAGAGCTTCTCCGAAGAACTCGACAACAAACTCCTCAACGAGGCTTTCGCCCTCGGTGGACAAGACTACGCTGACATCATCTCTCTCTCTTTGAGACAGGCTTATGCCGGTACTGAATTCTCTGGAAACAAAACCCACCCTATCTTGTACCAGAAGGAAATCTCTTCCAACGGTAACATGCAGACTGTTGATGTCATGTACCCTGCCCTACCCATGCATTCCTACATGAACGTCAAGTACCTCCAATACTTACTCGAGCCTTTGTTCTTCCAAATGGAAAATGGATTATGGCCAAAGCCCTTCTCCATGCATGACATTGGTTTCAATTTCCCCAACGCTACTGGACATGGAAATGGAGAGGAAGAAGATATGGTAAGCGCTTCTGGGAAAAAATACAATCGTGTGATGTTGTGTCACTAATCAGAATTTTTACTTTCCTTAGCCCGTCGAAGAATCTGCTAACATGCTCCTGATGGTCGGAACCATTGTCTTCAACCCAAAGACCGCAGTCGAAGATGCCCGTGCCTACGTTCGCCTCCACTTCCCAGTCATGTCCCAATGGGCCGATTACTTGTTCTTCAACTGCTTGTACCCAGTCAACCAGCTCACCACCGATGACTTCATTGGGCCCACCCAGCTCAACTCTGGTCTTGCTCTTAAGGGAATCCTCGGATTGAAAGCTTTTGCCAAGATGGCTGAGCTCATCTCAGACACTAACGCTACCCAATTTTACAACAACGCTGTTTCCGAATTTGTCCCAATCTGGATTAACGAATCTCTTCACCACTCTGGTAAGCATTTGAAGATGGAGTACAACGTCACCGAAGGATACCAGTTCAAGTACAATGCCTTCCTAGACAAGCTCCTCAACTTGAGCACTGTCCCTGAAGAGATTTATCAGATGGAAGCTGCCTTCTACTTGACTAAGGAGGAAGCTTATGGAGTTCCTTTCGTTTCCACTCACGACTACACCAAGTCTGGTAAGTTTGCGCTTACGAGTTTTATATACCTTAAAAATCTAATTTGTTTGCGTGCTAAATTAAAAGATTATATGTAAATTAACAGATTGGGAACTGTGGACTGCTGCTTCCTTCGGAGATTCAACCCCCAAACTTAGGACTAACATTGTTGAGCATGTGGCCAGGTACTTGAGGGACACTCCAAGCCGAGTTCCATTCTCCGACTGGTAATAATTTATTCACTTATTTAGTTGTTACAGGAGGGACCCTTCTTCAATTAATGTGAATTAATCAATTTTAAGGTACTTCACTGCAACCGGGCGCCAAGTAGGCTTCCAAGCTAGACCCGTCGTTGGTGGCCATTTTTCCCTCTTGGCTCGTACCGGTACTATCTAAGTTACTTTTGAGATTAAATTCTGACGCGTTGTATTTATTAAATCGTATACTTGTCCAGAAAAACACTGAATAAAAAATAACAACATTTATGAAGTTGTGATAAAGGAACATCATTTTGATTGATGATTGATTATGTAATTAAACGTTGCTCTATTGTCAGGTTCATAAGGCTAATTTGAAGTTGCATCAGAAGGTTGATTTAAATCATTCAATGCATTGACAGGATTACAAAATGATGAATTGATTGATGTGATGCACGACATGGCTCTAGAAAGTGTCCAACTTTGTGCACACATTTATTCTTAAAAATAATACTTCAAAAACACGAAAAATGATTTATGACATGACGTTATCATGCACGCCAACTCAGCTCACTTTTATTTGACAGAAACATGATTATTTAAGCCATCTGTCAATCCATGTAGCGTGAGTGACAGATGTTATTGGTATTAGCACAAGTGCAAAAAACACTCGAGGGATCGTGAATTATTTTGCAAAATAATCTACTTAAATGTGTCTGTGAGTGGCAAGCAGTTTGCACACCTCTCATGACTCGCTCTATGAGCTGTAAATTTTTATAAAATATCCTTTGCTAATAATTCTATGATGCATTCCTTTCCTTGTTTTGCCTAAATACATCCGATATCCTTCTTTTATCAGACAAACAGTGATAAGAGTGATAACCATAAATGTCCACACATCTCCATAATCTCGATGACACTCTACCCTAATCTGGTACACCTTTTATCTAATGCTACCTGTCACACGTAACAAATCGGCATCTGAATCCAAACCATTTCACATCCAAAGATAAATGCGAGAAATCCCATAAAACCAAGAACTCGATCTATCAACCAACTCATTCTATCCTGGAACTCGTAACAATGAAGCCAACCCAATTTATAGTGCTGGTGCTTGTGGCAAGCACCACCACAGCTAACAAGCCAACTGGTTTTCGTCCTCTAGGAGGTCCTTCTGACAATCCTATTGGAACTACGGAACCTAACTTTCCTGGGGGAACTATTGCCAACGATGCTCCACCTGGACCGTTCTTTGAGGGCTTCAGACCTCCTTTTCCTACTGATGCTTGTAAGGGACTTTTGCACAACAAATTTAGTATTTATGTAGATGTATTTTATAATTTTTATTTATGTATCATATTTTCAGGGTGGTCTGGATTCACTGTTAGTAATCAAGATGCGTACGTGATTTTAATATGTCAATAATAATAATAATTTGCTAACAACAAAGGCATTCATGTATATAAAAGATTTGATTTCAAAAAATTATCAACAGCATCGTAGCAGGCCCATTCCCATTCCAATCGGCAACGACAAACACCGGTTTGACTTTCGGAATATCCGACACTCGTACTTTCGACGGAACCTCAATCCACGTGAACACCCAAAGAGACTGGACAGTAGGGATAGTTGGAATGCCAAATGCGATCAACAACAGGAAAGCGACATCCTGGGACAGCCAGGCAGTCTGCCTTCAATATATCAACGGAGCACAGACAATGGGCTCCTGCCTCGTCCCAGGATCCCCATACATGACTTTCGAGTTTAACAACGCAGCCGTAGAGATAACATCAAACCAAGGAGACATCACAAACTTCCAATGGGTCACTGAAGGGACAAAAGCTAAAGTAACCCACCCAGGTGGAACCTACATCATTTACGTCACTTCAGGCACCCTCCAACTCAACCAAGAGGGAACCACGAAGCTCGTATCACCAGCAGGTTTCACTGGTACAATCAGGTTCGCCAAGTTGAAGGAAGCAGGTCACGAATCAGTGTTAGATACACACTCCACAGCAATTCCTTCAGGATTGGACATGAGATACCAAGTTGCAGGAGACATTAGCACTCAAACGTGGACATGGGATGTGAAATCTGGAAACCCTGCAGACTTGCTAATGCTCAGTTGGCCACATCACAGGAGAGCTCTTCAGAATCCAAATAACGTAGACATCCAAATCCTAACGCTCAAAGGTCAAATGAAAGGAGTCAGAGGGAACGTCTGGACGCTTAGAAACGAGCTTCCTACAATTTCCTGGTTTGCAGCGAATAATCCCCATCCTTCTTGCTTGGACGAGTTGAAGAAAACTCTTGAAGCTGAGGTGAACGCTTTGGAAGTTATGATCCCTGGAGACTTTTACTTCTGGGGAGGTTCTTTTGCACGTGCTTCGAGGTTAGCTCTCATCGCTGAGCATGTAGGATCCAACGAGCTGATCAACAAGGTTGTCGACATTTTGAAGCAGAGTATCCAGTACTGGTTTCAAACTGGTAGGAGCCCTTCTGCTGCTTTTGAGACTGGATGGGGTGGATTTATCAACAAGGATGGGTGGAACAATACTTGGGTAGACTTTGGGAACGTAAGGAGGAAAAATAACTTGCTATCGCGTATTATTCAATTTAACATAGTAATTAATATACTTTAACTACTATTAGGCGGTCCAGTAAGTTTATTAAAAACACAATCATTTTTGAAGGTATATCACGCATACAGAGCTTTTGGACCTATCCGGACAAAGGGGGACCTAAAAGATATTTGGCTGAAAATT
>JAHZNA010001665.1:0-20426 GCA_027743935.1 Sinodicranocentrus sp. ZH6
AATGATCATGTTTCATCGTCCTTGACAAAAAATCCCTTGCTCCAAAAACCCCTAACCATGATAAAAAATACAACAAAATATAATATAAAGAATACATCATCAAAGGCATTTATAATTGGTAAAGTAAATGTTTGAGCAAGAACACAAGAGAAAAGCTAACAGAGTAATAGCGACAAAAGGGATTTTAACTGAAAAAACTAGCCAACAAGGCAGAAACTCTTTTCCAAATTTATATTTTTTCCGTTCGATTTCCAATCTTAAAAGAAAAGGGTTGCACGGACATGACTCAGGCGGCACATTTTCCTAAGTAATAAGTAACGCTCAATCACTCAGCTCGTTTTTCCATTTTTTGATAAAAATTCCCTTTGCGATCGGATTATCATCAATGATACGGATAGAGTACGCTTCAACCCTTTCCAAGAACAAAAAATTCCAAATGATGGATTTTTTTTGGCTTTTGAAATACAATCTTAAATCCGTAATAATCTCCACTAGGTTCACTTTCATTTTCATCAGAGAATCTCAGCGGCATTATCAAGTTTCGTGATTTTACGCCATATCTCCATCAAATAAATCCACTCGGCTGAAGGCGCATCTTGAAAATGTTTTTTTTCAAGGAAAAAGGATTGAAAGTGAAATAAAAAGCGTATTAAAGCGGTGAGCACCATTATCACCGTCTTCATGGGATTTTGTGTGATGATGCGAGATGCTGGTAGCTGATCGACTTTTTCAGGAAGATTTATATCAGACAGATTTCAACCCAAAACTCACACATTTTCTTGAGCATCTTCTTTTTCCAAAGGAGAAAAAATGCCATCATCTTTTTGGTGCAATATATCAAACAAAGCTTCACATATTTTCCCGATTATCCTTCCATAGCTTTTTTAATGATGATCATCACAGTCATTAGACCATGATGAGGGTCCTTAATGAATGATCTTCTTTTAGAGGACGATGATAATCAACAAGTAGGGAATCGTATAGATATATATAAAAAAGTAAAAGTTTTTTATTATGTCTTTTAAGAGCATTCTCAAGTAGCCACCTTGTCGACTTTAAGCTTCTGTTTCAAAAAGGGGTTATTTTTTAATATAAAAATTCAAGTGGAGCCCTAAAGATGAAATAATAAAAAGGGTTATTCAAGAATTGGAGTGCGCATGACTTCGTGTGTGTTGGATAGACCTCACACAAGGAACTAAGTGGTATTAGCACACTACATAAACTTGATTACCCGACAAGAATACATTGAAGGGGATACAAAGTTGACTTCCTTTTGATATACCTTGTGTGTGTGCTCCTTTCCGCTTTTTTATCGAGGGAAGTCTGTCGACCTAGATGAAAATAAATGTGCTATCAAAAATATATAAAGAATGACTTCCCCACGATTTTTTGTGTGGGGAAGGGTGAAAAAGGAAAAATGGGATTTTTCCGGGTTTCTTTCTAGAAGTAAAAATCCACACTCTATATTTTGGACTACTTTTAGTATAGGAAAATGTAGAGCAGAAAAAAAGTCCTTATAATTATAATTATAATATATTTCTGTATATAAGAGCATAAGGATCGTTACGTAGTTGTGTATCTGTTGGAAAATGTCAATACTTGACAATGTCCATGTCAAAGGGTTTCACAGGGAGTCATTAGGATCTACATTTATTGGTTTTTCGTCTCTTTAGCTTTGTTCACCTGACGCCGATCCCGACACTATAGGAAAAAGAAGGATCCAATGGGTATTTTGGAGAGTGAGTGGGGTGCAAGATTTTTTATTTCTTTGAAGGTTATTCAGTGTAGATGGAAAGTGTCACTCCTTTTTCGTGTTTAATTTTCAGAACGAGCTCAATACTGAATGATGGTAACGCTATTGTCATGTTCTTGACATTTTTTTTAAGTGGGAAGAGGACAACCTTTAGTCGTAAAAAATGTGGAGATTTTCTTTTCTAAATTCTTTTTATTGGCTTTTTGGTAGCTTATCGGAAGACAAAGCTGTAAAAGTGTTGATTAGCAAGAGTCTAGTAGCATAGTTAAGATAAGCACCCAAAGAGGGATAACCTTATCGAGAATTCTTGCCTTGGAGAGTGTTAACGAGTAGTAAGGAATCTTGTGAAGATAGGAATACAACTGGTGGCTCTTGCTTCAAAAGATAACTAACCTGGGACAAGGAAAATATCCTTAAGAAATAATGACCATTTTTTGGATTTGTCTCACTTTTCGGTAATAAGTCATTATTGTAGGAATCCGTGTTCCGTCATTAAAAGGATTTACTGCTGGATGCTTATTACATCCCCTCTTGTGTGGCTCCCTTGTTAGCCCATTGTCAAATGTCATCTTGTGCTGATAATTAAGGACCACGCAAACAGGAAAAAGGAAAGATAAATGGAGCTCTTCTTCCAGTCGGCATAGTGTACTCGGCTCTTGTCATAAAAATAGAAATGACTCTTGAAAAAAGGGTTTGTTTCCAGTAGCATATCTGTGTATCATATCGTCAACATAAAACTGGAAGACTCAAGCTGATTCTGTGGCTGTAAATATCAACAGGCAGATTTTTATTTTTATTAGATATCCAGATAATCTCACGGTTTCATCGTCTCCAGTGTTAAAGCTCCAGGATCAAGTTTTCATTCAGTAGACTCTCAGCAGGGGGCAGCTGTGACGATATAATTTCTCCAGGGGCTAGTTCACTGTCTGACTGATTTCCTTATTAAAGTAACGTCTACGTAAAAATTGCATGCATTTTTCAAATAAAAATGTAAACTTTTTTCCTTGAATTCGAGGATAATTTTTTGATATACCAAAGAAAATTCTTTTCTAGTAAATGTTTTCTACTCACGTACTTTTCCTCTAAATTATCTCCTAAACACATGCCAGTTGATATTTACGAAACACGCAAACTCTCGCAGCCTGTTCTAAATCATTCCAGCATGGAATGCTTCCAATATACTGGATTTTGACTTATTCCCACCACCATAAATTATCGGAGATCCACCCTTATTAAATCATTATAGGTAGCTGGCCGTGTTGTATGCTCATGTTTCTCCAGCGCACACTAATAATTATCATGTCACCAGAGAGCATCATCATCATGGCGAGGAAGGAAAAGGAAGCCTTCTGTGTTAGAAAAAGGCGATGTTCCATTTTATTTTGTGAAAGGCTACATGGGATGCTAGTAGTCAAGCTGAAATTTTTATACTGCCAACTTATTATACACACTATCTTCTACAAAGATACGAACCGAGGCATCATTACTTCATCAAAAAGATATGACGGGGGAACGGAAAGGAAGTTGATGATGAGAAGAGAGGACCCTTCAAATGGCTTTTTAATGTGGCACTAAAATTACCCCTTTACAGTAGCCTGTGAGGTTGGACATTTGAAGAAAAAACTTTTCTTTTGAATTAACCCTTCATGTAGTAAAAAGTGAAAAAGAGATTACCTTTGGAGAAGTATATGACACGCGGGGGTTTTTTGACTGGCGGACCTCCTCTCATTTGAAATATAAAAAAGTCTTCGTTCATCATCTCCATTCTTGATGTCTCTTTCATTTTCCATTTACTTAGGAATATCTACGTGCGCATGTATGAATATCCTTATAAAGTCAAGTCTTATACCTTATTTTTGAATGATTGGGAAGAAAGAAGGGTATCCGAAATATACAAGTATTTCGGGATTTTTATGAGTCTGCAGAAAATGAGATGTGATATTGGAGATGACAAGATGGCTGGGTAAAGTACTGTTTTATGTTGAGTGGGCGCTTTTATGTTCCATTTTCCTTTCAAAAGCTTCCGTTCTACGAGACTTAAAAAGGGATATGTGCATTTTTAATGGGAAATGCTTTTTTTCTTGGATGGAGTCACCTTTTGAAAAAAGGACACTCACTTTTGCTTCCCGGAGAAAAAACCTTTTTGCGCTAAGGATTGAGTAAAAAAAGAAGCTCATTAAAAGGTGCACGACGTTTCTTATCTTATTTTTTAAGGAGTCGAGAAATTCTGATACTGTGATAATGATGATGACTGGTCATCCCTCCGTCCACAATTATGGTCACATATCGCGTCATCATCATCAGGATCATAATAGGATATTGTGTATTATCTTTTGTAACTTTAGTTTGCGTGGAATGTCGCAGATAATGATTCTGAGATTTCCTCTCCGTCCTTAAAATCCTGATCTCATCTCTGTTGTAAATTACACGTTACGGAAAACTCTAGCCGAGCTCATCACTTTGAAGAAAAAATCCTCAACTCATCTTCTCCCTATCAGATGAAAAGGGATCTGGAACAATATTGGCTTTTTAAAAAGGTACAAGAAAAATATGGGGTAAATGTTAAATTAGAAAATTAGGGATAACACATTGTAATACCTTATAATGATAATGCTAAAGGATATCTGTATAATACAAAGTAAACAAAAGCAATAATAATTTCCCCTTTCTTTACTTATCCCATAAATTACCACATACACAACTCAACCACATCACCAGCACAATATCATATTGTGAAGGAGACTCATAAAGCTGATGATGAAGAAAAGGGAAGCGAAGATCTTTCTAAAAAAAATATGTATCAAATTGATCTCTGTTGAAAAGAAAAGATGAGGTGGCGGATATGATTGAGGCTTTTCATGTGAAAATAGGATAGGTAAGTTATTTTCGCCATTTCAGCTGACAATCTACACCGTTCATCATACCTTATTAAGGAACAAAGCAGTCAGGCAAGTCAAACTCTCAATCAACACACACTGCTACACTTTGAGAACTTTTTTGCCCTTTTCCTTTAACAAGCATACGCCTTGTGCCTTATTTCGCTGTTTGTTAATTACAGGAGGGATCTTGTGCGTATTATGATGATGTATGTTTCATCATTACAAAATGGAGTGTAAGGAAAAGCATAGATTTCATTCATCCTATATATATATCTGAAGTTGGAGAGAATGTTTGTTGGTTTTTTAATCATGATTGACTTTTTCCGAGTTTCCTCTGTTAGTTTTTGGTCGTAATCAGGGTATTTATTCTAGGGCGAAAATATCCTGGTAATGATGGTCCCGATGAAGATGATGCCAAAGGGGTTAAAGTTGTTATTAGAATGGGGTAGAAGGATATGCGGAAGGGATATGATGATGACCTGTGTGATGTGGTGTTGTTAATGATCATTATTATTATTGGATCAGGTGAAACTCCAGGATGGTTGGAGGAGGAGGAAAATTGTAATGTGATATTTGTTAATGATGATGAAGAAGGTTATCGGATAAAGGGAAAGGTCGTGTTTGCAAGGGACAGGGAAATATACAATCGGAGAGAGAGCTGTCTTTAATTAAGGGATTGTGTCGGTATATTGTCCAATATTGGGATGATCAGGGTGCATTATTGCTGATGAGAGTGGAAGGGGAAGTGATGTTGACTTTGAATTATGTTAGATATCCCATCACGTGTTGTGTACATCTGCGTTTGGACGTGAGGTGCTCATGTGCTCGTGTGCAGACGGAAATTTGAAATAAATCCTTTTGTTCATTAGCTATGATGTTCACAAAAATGTTTTTCCTCTGCTAAATTGCGATTTCTAATGGTGCGTTTGTGGAGAATAAAATATTTTGTGGTAGATTTGCTTTTATATATGCAAATGAAAATATCACTTTAATCTAAAATGATGTGAAAAATGAGATAGCCGCCTGATTTATTATCAAGTGGTGTAATATGTACCTAAAGATAAAGATTAGGAGACAATTGGCATTTTGTTTGGGATGAGTCATAAATCGCAACATTGTAGTTCCGAGTATTGAACTTCCGTCTTGTCTCTCAATTTTTAAGGAATCTCCCTCAATCACTTCCCAATCCACAGCGGACATACTTATTTCACACGCCAAGCACTCTTATGCAAATGAGGATAATTGCATATATCCATTTAAAATCTTGTCAGCAATATGTAAATACAGATATAACCTACTTCTTCGTCATCCGACACGTGCAAAAGTTGTAAATATTTTGCTTCTCGGAAATGCCTATTGATGACTAGGCTCACGTGACTTTTGGCAGAGGACAGCATTTAAACGGAAAATTCCCCCATGTGATAACACATTTGCACTCGGAGGCGCCTAATGATTATCGTGGGGCGTTAAGGCTCTTTAGAAAAGATGATATATGAACTTACATAAGTTTTTGCGAAAAATTAAGAGGGGTGCTCTTAGGTAAAGATGTGCAGTATGGAAAATACATCTTGTTTCACCTGCGCACAAGTTTTTTCTAAACGGTCAACCGGTTTCTCCTAATCATCATTTGCAAAGCAGCACCATAAACCGTGTTGTTTTCGTCGAGTGCAAATGCATAACGTCTTACAAGCATCACTCTGTCAGTCATATTGTGAGAAATAAGTGCGCTGGCAATCACATCAAGAAAGGTTTGGACACGTAATCATAATGTCTAAATTTCACTTTTTTCTCATCCACTTGACGAAGGGGAGACAAACAGAAATTAAATCTTCTCAATCGTAATCTCTCAGACTATTCACTATTTGCTCACATGAGGATAAACAAGAAGGTGAAGGGAAGGAGGAAAAATGGGATTTTGAAAATATTTACAAAATGCAATAGTCACATAATCCTATTCATTCTTTTGAAAAAATAGAACCAGTCAAGCTGCTCATGATAGATTGCTCTTGTTTGTAGTAAAAGCGCTATTTTTATTTGCTATGTGTTTATGTATGTGGCTAAAGGGATTTTGACTTTCGAGCAAAGTCATTAACAGTCGTAACTCGTATTCTTCTCAGTGCACAAGGTTGGCAGAGGGTGGTTGCATCGGATTCTAAATTGTGAGCGTGTGTTGGCAAGAGAATTGTCTAAAGGAGGAAAAATATGAAAGTCGTCATTGTCATTTTGACATTTTTGGGAGTGATTCTTCCCTCCGTGTGGGGTGTCGAAGAGGATGCCTTGTTTATCGCATCGGAAACAATGGAGAAGCTGATGGAGGCGGCGAAGCAACCGAGATATGATTCGGAGAGGTTTTATCCGGATTTTGTAAAGTCGTTAAATGGTAAATTCCAGATTTGGTTGAAAAAAGTGGAAATGTTTTTGGGGAGATGAGTGAAGTTTTTGTGATATATTTTTTTTCAGTGAAAATGTACGGAAGGAGGAAGAAAGGGGTTCCGATGGAGAAGAGGATTAGGAATATTTTATTAAATCAGTATATAGTCGTTCCTAATGACAGGACAGGAAATAAAACGAGCAGTTACGTGAAGCTAATGAATGGCAACAGGTAATTTGGAATAGTAAATATTTTTCAGTTAAAAAATCACTTGCACAATATGGATAAGTGACCAGAAACACATTTTGACTTGAGATTACAAATTACCACACTTCCAGTCCTTCATCTAGGTCCACCTTCTTCATTTACAATTCAAAAGATGGACAACAAATCGTCGAAGCGTTTTCTTCCGACGCTGCCTGCCTTTTTGGAATGTCTGAAGATCGCACCGCTGTCAAGGCCAAAGCGTGCCGGAGAGATGTGTCAAATATGAAGTGGCAACTTATCCCAAATAAATTTGGAGATTTTTGGATTCAACAAGCTGGAACTGACCTCTGCCTCGCTCCAGTTCGTACCATGAGCTATCCTACTCTAGTCCAATTGGCGAAATGTGACCGCTGGGATCCTTACATTATTTGGGAGATTTCGGATGCCTACTTGTACTACAAAAAGTGAACATCTTTTAGAAGCTGAGGTGCTGGATATAAGATCTCAGAATTGATAGTAAAGCATTAATCCTTGTTCGAGTCATGTTATCATTATTTTTCTCCAGAGTGCCATTTAAGCCTTCAGTGTAAACATATATGATTGCCAGTTGAAATCCAAAAGCTTCTTATTTTTATTCATGAACTGACTACTCGTAGTACTCATTTACCACAAAAAATAAATATCCCTTTTTAATGTAAATCCTCCTGTTATCACATAACGGATATTTTTTAAAGGTGTGCGTCTCCTTCTTCAATAAACAATTTTTTTTCTTCAAAACTCCTCCGTAGGACGGAACTAATCTGAATTTGAAAGTTCTCTTTGATCGCCGATCACTGTTAAATACATTCATTCATTTCCCCTTTTGAATAATTCAAAAGTCTTAAAAAATCCTTCAAACCCACCGCTCCTTTGAGGTATACATGCTTCCTTCACTTTGTATGCTTTTCCTAAAGAAGCGAAAAAAAGTACCGTTTTAATCCTTTCGAATTGAATGGAAAGTGGAAAGATTGTAAGAAAAAAAGGTAGAAAAGGCAAAGCCCGATTATTTATGCTGATGGAAATCTTTTAAAGATTGGAGATCAATAAATATTTTCTTAAAACCTCTCATCTCTCTCGTTCATGTTTTCTCTATAAATCCTCACAAGAGGTGATGATAGGTTAAGTGCTACATGGTTTGATCACAATGAAATTTATTACGTGCTTGCATTAGAAATTGTGGGTTATTTTTTTAGGGAGAAAAAATATATGAAATTGATTTTTCTTGGCTATTTCACGCTTTGATATATTTTTGACAAAAAAAATACTGAATTATGGTGGTCTCGCAAGGACTGCGACTGCTGTGTTATTCTTTCTGAAATGGATTATCTGGAGTAAATTCTCATTTATAAAAATTCCCCTCAATGAAAGGCTGACTGAGGGTGGGTAATTTTTTGGAAATTTTTGAATTACTTCGAATCAATAGTATTTTGCTGGGTAATGGTGTTCTCTGAGAGTAGAAAAAGGAAATTTGGGAGTGAGGTATAAAAAAACGTACAATGGCAAAGGGTAAGCTTGCAAGTTAGATTGTGATGGATGTGACGTGACATGGTGTTCTTTCATTGTCAATTTATCAAGTTTAAAAGACCTCAAGTGAATGAAAAAGGGGCAAGTTATAACGTGCAAGTCATTCATTACATCGTGTTTCCTTTTGTAATGCATCGAGTCATTACTTTCAAATAAGATGGATTCGTGATAGGATATGTGTGAGAATTTGAAATTATGCCAAGTCATGTTTCTCTCTCTCTCTATTTTGCTTTCATTCACGACTCTTGTGGAGCAAAAATAATGTACTTTTGTGTGAGGGGTGTATCGATTTGTGAGTTGGGGAAGGTCAAGATTGAAAAATTAATTGATTAGTTAGCTTTTGAATGTTGAGCTTGCATAAAATTGAATTTGAATTGCATACAAGGAAGTGTGGGATGATGGGGTGTATGAGGTTGTGGTTGAAATTCGAGTTTGGTCAAGGAAGGGTGGAAAATTGCAGAGATGCTTTGAATATGAAAATTTTTATCTGAGCATCGATTTCAATTTATGATTTATTGATGACATTAGTCACTCAGGTGTGCATAACGAGCAATTATGAGGATTGGTATGCGCAATTGATTTTATTTTGTGTTGGAGTTAAACGCTACTTTAAGTTTTATTTTAACGAAACTGGTCTACACAACTACAAAGGTAGAGTAGGACAGGTTTCATAAACATTCAAAATTTAAATGTGTGAAGTCAGGTATAACGATTATACTTCAAATTTTGCGCGATTGATAATCATTTCCTATTTTGAAGTCGGAAGCATATTATGCCACACCAAATTACACTTATGAAGCCATTTGTTGTCTCCTGCTTTGCATACAAAGTCTTCTTATTAAAATTTCGTCCTCATAACACATTCCTCATCGTAACAGTAATTTTTTCTCCCATTTCAACCTCCACTAATGATCTCGGCACTGTACTACTTCCCCACACGGAAAACAAAAAGAGCCACCTTAAATTTTCACATGTATCCATTTATCCATCTCCCGAATAGAGAAAAAAATATTCAAGATTGATTGCTCTTTTTTATAATCACAGGAAAGTGTTCCGCCTCTTTAAAAATACAAACACACGTGGAATGATAACAAGTGGAGGAAAAACTTCTCTCCAGAATTATTTTTTATCCTCTCAAGGCCTTCAGATTAGGGACTCTGGATGGACAAGAATTACTTCAAAATTGGATTTGATTACAAACTGGACGAGAGAGAGTGAGTTCAAAGCACGTTTGAAGGGGCACTAGGGTCAGTCTGCAAGACTTGTGGATCCTGTCAAGTGGAAAAAAGGATAGAAAAAAATCCTCATCTCTTGACGAACAATGCTCATCCCAAACAACCGCTATCTATATAAAAGTGTATATGATATGCTCACGATGAATCCTTATTTTTCTCATTTTTACATTCTATTAGTGGATTTTCTCAATTGAATTGCTGCAATGAAAAAAAATGAGGTGGATATATGATGAAGGGAAATTATGTTGGTTTGTGAGGCAGGTGAAATCTAATGACTTCTCAAAAAAAGGCTATCTTTACATTTGTAAAATAAAAGTTTCTATTTTTTGGGCATTTTTTTCCTCCTTCCTCATCTTCATCTTTTAAAGATTGTAAAAAAAGGATATCCTCAGAGACTTCATCTTTCAAGGATGTGCAGTCGCACGCGGACGGTTGAAGAAGGTGTGCTGATGCACTCTGCTGCAGAGAGAAGCAAAGGCCATGAAACCTCTGCTGATTATGTATGCGTGTCTTGTTTGACCCAATTTTCAATTCAGTCGAACATCAACCATTCTATTCTGTAGCTGTGTGAAATGCATATATATTTATATAAGTATAATTCAGACACGGTGTTCAAATAAAATGCACTTTTCTCCAGATTATTGCTCCTTAATATTATTTCTGATTTCTCACGTACGAAATTTGTATGCTTGCCGAGCTCCTTTCTAAATTCACTTTTTTCTCAAATGACTACTTAAATATACATCTCGAGCAGAAAAAAAGCTCTCCAGGAAGAGAACAGGAGTGGACTAGACTTGAAATGAATATTCAGAAGGAACCTGTTGTTGTCCAGTGGAGAAGAATAGCAAGCGATTTTGGAAATGGGAAGCCGTTAGATTGACAGAAGGGAAAAAAATCGTGTAATTTACAGTCCCGACCGTGAAGCTGATTTGAATGAAGAAAAATATTTTTTTTGTCTGGAGATATTACGTATGCATATGGAGTTTGATAAGACAACGGGAATATTTTTTTGTCCAGTTGATTCTGAAGGAAGGAGTTGGAGAATTAGAAAGATAAAAGGATATAAGTTTTTCATTTGGAGAGGATTGAATAGGTAAATATTCAAATTCAATCTTTTTAACTTCTTCTTGTTCTTTCCAGTGTTGACAATGACACGAGACAAGGGAGAGGAGGGAATGGAAATCTAGGTCAATGTATCCTATGTCATTTTAACTTTGTCTTTGAAAACTTGATAACACTCATTGTCACCTACTCTTTCCTTGCTATCTTGAGATTTAAAGATGTGTCGGCTGTCGGGATTGAGAATTATTTGGATCGTTAGCGACAACACTTTTAATATCCTTTTCACACATAACCTTGTCAGATGAGGGAGAATCCTTGAGAATAATCGGAATAGGTGACATGATCAAATTTACTCTGGCTCCCATTTCAATTTGTTCCTTGACGAGTTTTACCATTTTTATTGGGTAATCTTGCCTTGACACTGTAAACAGGAAACATGAGTCTGGATTGTTTTAAGTGGAAGTTGACAAATATACAAGGGACACTTGAAACTGAAGGGTACAGACTAGAGACAATAGATGTGAGGAAATATTCATTGTGTCGGGGTTTAAGATAAAAATTATGCTGATAAATTCTTGAGCATAACGCCGATCTTTAACAAAGTTTAATTAAAATAGCTGGTTGTATAATATAGATTATTCATAATGACTTTATGCACGGGATAATGTATAATAAAGTTTATATGATTCTAATTTGTGTAAGTGTGCTAATTAATAAACAAAAATAATCAGTTCCCAGAAAAAGAAGCCATAGGCTCCCATTGTCCCATTTCCACGTGTTATCTCATGTTTCATTTTCTCCCCATTGAACAAATCCAATCGACTTCCGTGCTCTTCTTTCATCCTCCTCAATCCCTTCATATTCCAACCTCATTAGCACCAACTTGAGTCAAATGTTGATGCATTTAATAGAAAAATGAGTGGGTTGAGGAGAAGCGGAAAAATTGAAAATGACCGTGGACTACACTAAACGCTCTACTTTTTTTAGATGCTTCCAGCACTCTACGTTCCTGTGGGTTTGCCAGTTTCCCACTTTTTCAACAATTTTTCTCCTCTCTTTCTACCCACTGGCAATATGGATCATTTATCCAACAACGAAATCATTATGACCATCATTCTACTTTAGACATTCACTTTTTTGTATTCATTTCCAATTTTTTCTATACACAATGATGTGATCTCCTCCAGACAGCAATACACATTATCCCTAACGGCTTTCTCAATGTCCAGTAGTGGATATCAACTTTTTAAATGTTTCAGGTGAAGAATTTAATAGCACAGTTAAAAAGAATAAAAAACAAGATGCCATTGCCCTGTCGCTCCTTCTCCTACTCCTTATCAGCCTCTTCCGAGTAAACGGTTTGATGTAATAATAATACGGATTGGAATGAGGTCAACATTGAACAGAAGCAGAGTAATAAAATTCTGAAAAAAAAAAGATTTTTAATACGTATCATCAAGCTGAAATACCCAGTAGCAGATAAAAGAAGAAACCGGTGGATCTGATATGACGATAATATTATGTGTATGATATGATAATATGATGATGATGACCAAAAGGAATAAAATGGATCAAGATAATATTCATAGAAAACCCGTTACAAAGTCCCCTCAAGATATTTAAAACATTCTTTGTGAAGTGGGCGATGCCCACTCTATTCTTCAACCTTGCTATTACCCAGAGTGCAAAGGAGGACCGATAAATTACAATAAATTATAGTTCACTTCACCGCTGATAAGCTTCCGGTCATTCGTAATGTACTGTTAAGGAAAAAGTGAGCTGAATGAAATGAAGAACCGTTCTTTTTTCAAGATTCAGATTAAGATGATTTTTTTCTAAAGATATATCATTGTGGAGGATCTTGAAGAAGAAGAAATGCATTGCCGTTAAAGGCACTGGTCATTGATCTCAGGAATAAATAAATGTTGAATTGGTAATTGTAAACGGTTCAGGGTTTGAGCGAGTGCTCAAGTGATAATTAAATTAAGGTCGAGGGATATAATTTTACTTGGATGCGTTTTGCTTAATGGTTGTTCTATGATAATTTTTGTTGAGAGAGTAGCAATCACATTTTAGATTTTAGAATTGTGTATCATTTTGAATTGCCAGAAGGAAAGTTTGTAATGTTGCCAGAGGGGGTTTGCTTATAAGGATTTTTTGTTTTTTCTACATGTTAAGGAAATCATGTTAGCGCATGGCTATGGCTGGTGTGTAAAGAAGGGAAAAGCACGAGGAGTAAATGGAGGCGTGGCTTTGAGAAATTAAAGGAGAATTATATTTTCTTGGAAGTTAGCAAAAAGTCATAAAATGACGTGGATGTAATGAGTTTGATTGTGTTGTTTTATATAAATGTATTTGTAGATTGGTGAGGTGGCAGAAAAAGAAAGAAGAACGAGTTGTATGTTTTGTAATTAGATTATATTACACAAAAGAATATTTTGAACTGGTCAAAGAATCGATAACGTATAAAAAATATTGAAAATGAGAGCATTTACCATATTCCTCGCTGTTGTTGTCGGACTCACCTGGGCTTTAACTTTGGCAGTTGCGGACCCTGTGCCATGTAAATTTTTAATGTGTTTTTGGAATGTTTGAATAAAAAGAATTTTTGTGAATTTTGACTACTTTTGTGATTTTCAGACCGAATACGAAATCCTTTCCGGAAATCCATCATCGACAGGGAAGAGGATCACTTGGTGGGAACGTATGGTGGCGGTAATTTGCTGGGGGGTCACATTCCAGGAAAAGGAAAACGCATTGAAAGGGACCTTCTTGAGGTTATCCGGCGCCACAAAGGGCAGTACAAGTTTGGAGTGGAATCGGTGGAAAGGGATAATGAAGGAGATGACTTTTTGAAAAATATGTGATAGTTGAAAATTTGAATAACTTGAGTACATTTTGGCATATTAAGAATTAAATAAAAATCCAATACAAATTTCATATTTAGTACAATAATTTCCATAATTTATTTCAATATTTGCCAAGTACATATTCATATTTGAAGTCATTAGAGGGAATTGATACAAGGTCACAATCTAACCCTTTTGTTTGCATCTAAATCTGGAGACATTGGACGTTTACTGCGATCCACGTTTTGTTTCCCTTCAATAGCCCGGATAATTTTTGTCAAGCTGGAAGTGCCTAGCTTTGCCATAATCATAGAATTTTTGGCGTCCTTTTGAAATCTTAATCGAAGTAAAGTGAAGCGCAACAGGAAGAGGTCACTTCCTTTGGTATTATCAGTGAGAGTGAAAACTTGCTCGAAAGTTCCTTCCTTCTGGTTCGTGATTGTGAAATATCCACATACTGCTATATGCATCACTCTGGGCAGTGTATCTTTCCAATACGCTCTAACTCCTTGAGGAAGTAAGTTAGGGTGGAAATGAAGTCCTTTATTGTCAACAAGCCTGCGAAGTCTGTCACGACATATTTGACTGCCATTTTTGCCATTTGTATCGACAACTTCTTTGAGAGCATGAAAAATTGAAGTTTGTGATTCGTTTTCCTCTGAATATTGGATTTTCATTGAAGCTTCCTCATGTAGCAGGCTGAGAGGGATGCCATTACACTTATTCAGCTCGTTGTAAAAATACACGGCAAATTTTTTCCCATAAGTGTGACCATCATCGCTTTCCATCATGATGTGATAATGATTACCCAAATATTAATATTTCAACGTAATTCAGCAGGTTAACGGTTTACTAGGCTCAGGTTCAAATCTGCATTTCCTCCTTTGTCTATGGAACACTGGAAAATCCGCCGAATATTTTTTTCTGCTCGTGTTCACAAAAATACGTTTCTAGATAAGATAGGGCGGTCGGTACATATAAAGTGTTCAGGATAACTATGGTGTCATCATTAGCTACATAAGCACTATCTGTGTGGTGTGGCCACTGGCCAATTTTCTTCTTCGAAGGAGGATAGGTACAAAGTAACTAATTTTATAAATTATTATGCATAATTGGTACCAGAGGTATTTTATTTACGAAAACAGACCGTTTCCATGAAAGGAAAGGTAATGCATTACTATCATGATTTCATGTTTTGCCAAAAGTCCTGTACGCCTTACCCACCTAGTGGAGATTATTACGGATTTAAGATTGTATTTCAAAAGCCAAAAAAATCCATCATTTGGAATTTTGTGTTCTTGGAAAGGGTTAAAGCGTACTCTATCCGTATCATTGATGATAATCCGAAAATTCAACCGGAATGCAAAGGGAAGTTGCTGCTCTCAAAATTTAAATAATATGATTGTTGCATTTGCTACTTATTTGCTTCAATTAACTTTACTATCAGAAATTGTCGAAGATTTGATTGCAATTTTTGCAGTGACCTCAAAAATTGGCCCTTCACTTTTGGCGAATCTGCGACGTATCGGATCTACATGATGCTGATGCTAACTATATATGGTCATGCACATAATAGGCTATATACCTATATCGATAATTTTCGTGATCTCATTGACAATGAATGACACGATAAGTAATCTATTGATATGTTTTTTCAATGTCCTTTTTCACACAGCAGCATTTCGTCTGAAATGAGGATATTTTCAAGAGGTGTTCCAAGAGTTACCAAACAAGTCAGAAATTTAGAAAATCTTTTCGCTGATGAGCCAGTAACTGACTAATAGAATTTTATGATAGTATTTTCAATCTCATGTTGGAAATCCAGGATTTCTAATAAATTTTACGTCACAAATTTTTCAGTGCATTCGAAAACACGTACCAAAAATCACCTACGAGAAAATAGGCAATTGATAACATTTAAAGATTGACCATAAACTTCTTATCACAATATACAATTTATTTTAAGCAGACTACTGCCAATCAAACCTTTCTACGTATGTTATGGAATTTTAAAATGAACCAAGTACGTTGATAAAGTTTGCAAACAAATAATCATGCATGTCAACCCAATAAATAGAAGGACTTTATCCAATGAATAAGACGGAATTTCTTTTGTTCGAAATGGAGACAAAGAGTCGTAAATAAAACTTTTTCGTGGGGGACAGGTATTTTCAATAAGGGATTTCCGATAGGTTTACAACAAAATATTTATGTCATCTGCTGAAATATGTTTGGCAGAATACCATTTTTTCTTCCTCTCCATAAAGCTATTGGTCAATACGCAAGCCACATATTGGTCGATATTCGATTTCCACTTCGCCGTCTCTCGATAACCATTCATTTTCACTGAATGGGTCCTTAATAAAAATTTCATTAGTATGCTTAGCTTGGTCCCCCCAAGTCCCAATCTCGCTATAATCCGATGACGAGCTAAATTCAAATTTGCAAGATAAGCGATGGCCAAGAACCAACCGTTATTTCACAAAATTACACTAGTGAAAATGCAGAATCCTTATGGTAAAATGGTTTCAAGCATCAAGAAATCAAATTATTACTTTTTCTGGAGGAAGGAAACTTGGCTCCGTCTAATCCATATCCTTCCGTGTGGATAAGCTTAGCATTTTGTAAACTCATAAAACTAGCTAATAAACTAGTTTAGCTCAAAGGTTAAACACGTGTGCGTAAACAAAGGGTGAATTTAGACTGTCAAATATGCATATCCATCACCTGTAAAATTGTCACAAGGGCAGGAAGACGTTTGATAAAACATTCTTTTCTTCTCCAAAAATGTCAAAAGCTAATTGTAAGAAACTGAAAGCTGTAAAAATTATTTGATCACGCAACATAGTCAATCCGATCGGACAAGTTGAATCAAGGTTAAAGAATGACGCATTTTCATAAAATACGTA
This sequence comes from Sinodicranocentrus sp. ZH6, assembly GCA_027743935.1. Classification (NCBI taxonomy): domain Eukaryota; kingdom Metazoa; phylum Arthropoda; class Collembola; order Entomobryomorpha; family Entomobryidae; genus Sinodicranocentrus; species Sinodicranocentrus sp. ZH6. The sequence goes on from JAHZNA010001665.1 coordinate 16,829, forward strand.
GCTTGATTTTAAACTTGTGATTTCATTCCAAGTGTTGGTGCATTAGAGTGAGTTTCAAAAATTTAACATTAGCCTTTCCACTCTGAACACAAACAAAATTGTATTTGATTGTGGATTTCACATCATCATGTTCAATCTTCTTCGAAATCGTCTTCGACGAATGTCTCGCTTTTTCTTTCCGAATTCGGTGACTGATTGTGAGTTACAACAAGAAANTCGACGAATGTCTCGCTTTTTCTTTCCGAATTCGGTGACTGATTGTGAGTTACAACAAGAAAGTTATTTCACCAGGCGTTCTAACAACATCATTGAACATGTTGTGGTGGACATTGAAATATTTCCTACTACTGAACGAAGAGACACTCGGTTCAAAGAGGGGATGTTAGGATCAATGCTAAAAACGGATTTCTTTTCTGGGCTTGTGCCATTCTGCGTTTCAAAAGTTGGGAAAATTCAATCGCATTGGGCCAACTTGGTAAAATAATTTTATTCCAATAATATAATGCAGGATTGTTTCTAAATGTTACGCATATTTTTGTATAGATTGTATTCATACTGTGGAATATTGTAGCTGCGTTGCATGCTGTGTTACAAATAAGATTCTTCGTGGGATTCGCCAATGACGAAGAAAAGAATGGCGATAAAATCTACTGGTTTGGCTTCATCGGATTCTGGATCCTTCGCTGTTTTTTACAGTATCGTCAAATACAACTTCTCTGGTTTGGGAAAGAATTACTTTCACTGGTTACACGTACGCTGAAATCATCTAAACTTGCGGAAAGTATGCATCCATCATGGGTATTTTTTTAATTTAAAAATACTCAACTAAATCAATTCCAGCCAATCTACTCAACTAAAAAATTATATTGACTTATTTTCAGGGACAGATATTTGTCATCATATTACGATCCACTTCACTAATTCTGCCATTGGTATCATTAATTTTGGGATTGGATATTATCTCTGAGTTCAGTGATTGGTCAATAGAAGATTTGCTTGAGCATCGAGCAAGTAGATTGATCCTTTCAGTTGTGCCGAGCTCATTTGAATTTTCAAATAGTACCAACACCGACGCATACAATCTGAAGAACATTTTGTTTGGAAGTATGGAAATGATTTTAGTATATTGTAGTCAAGTAAGTTTCGACTTTTCTCTTGACTTACTACTCATTTCTACTCTTACAATTTGGATGTGTGTTCGAGAGGTGAGGAGAGAATTGCCTGAAAATAAAATCATGGAGGGTAAGATTGATGCCATTCTCGAAGACGGAAGTCTGGATGAAGAAGATTCAAATCGATTAATAGAGAAGCACAAAGCATTACGACGTGTGTCAAAGGATATCAATCAAGTGGTGAATTGTATTCAGCCCATTTTAGTCCTAACAAGCATTGTCTTAACTTCTAATTTCTTGCTGACATGCATTAGAGAAGATTGGTTCGAATTTATCCATTACTTTCCTGACCTTGCAAAGATTTTTTGCATAGGTTATCTTGGCTTGGGGATTTCAGCATATGTAAGCCAACATTTACATCTTATCCAAGCGACATAAGTATATAATTCATTACTATGAAAAATATGGCGATATATGACATTAAAATATTTTAGAAAGCCGGCTTCACTTCCTGGATAAACACCGACACGACCCAAGACGTTATTGGAATGGATAACGCGGATCATGCTACAAATGTCGAGAACGACCAGCCGATTGGAATAGGATCGAGTATTTTCTATATTGATTTACGATTTGTGGCGACCGTAAGCAAGTTGCATTTTTATAAAGTTACAAATAAACAACATAAAACTTATATGCCCTAGCATTAATATTATATTTCTGTTCCAGTTTCTCGGTATTGTCACATCCTATTTCCTTTTCGTGGCTAAATACATATGGAATTAGTGCAAAATTATAGTCTTTGGAGGTGAAAAATCTTGCTATCCCTCGGTGTCCGTCACTTGCATAGTTTCCAATTTTTTTAATTTATTTCAAATTATTACTCGTTCATCATTTTATTTCAAAGTCTTTATGCTCAGCAAAGTTCGATTTATGATAGAAATGAAGTTCTCCCCTGTTGCGTGTTTAGCATTCTGTATGTGCAAAGCGCGTTTACTTTACATACGCAATAACAAATACTATTAAATTAAACGTTAAATAATTAATGCTTAGGATAAATTGTAAGTAACAGAATGTCTAGACGTTTATTTAGATAATGAGTAGAGTTGGTACTGGTAGTGACAATGATAATTTATTAGACTATTTAGAAAAGATAATTAAGTCAAGGTTATTGAAAATGCTGTGAATATGGCAGACAATGATTGTGTAAAGGTTTAATGAATGAGAGATACAGATTTCTTATATTTAGTTTCACTGAAGCTTGTTGGTAGAAGTTTGGTACATGGTATTTCACTTGTTGCAGAAATTTATCCTGTTTCAGCCTTTCCAGAAATTCCCGAATTAAATAATTGTACCAAGCACTTGTTTTAGTCGCAATGAGAAACTTAACATGGAATCATGTTCTTTCGACTTCATCTGCTGCACTTCTTTGGTTCATAGGACTGGTAATAATAATGGTATGTGGTTGTATTATGTTAATTTATCTTATTAATATCGAACTAAAATTACTCTTATAATTTCACAATAATAATAGGGCGTCCAATAATACAATTTAATTAACTAAACAGGCTTCAAACTGTGACAGCATGAATGGAGGAGAGAAACTATCAGGAATGGAAAAAATGAAAGCAAACGTCCGTTCAAAACACCCCAGTCACCACCACCACAAAGAGTGATTGATCTCAATATTATCGAAAATGTATTTTCGCTAGTGAATGTATGATAAGAACAAGAACTACACAAATTTGTTACTAATTATTCAATTTCCAAATGTTGGTGTTTCCAAAAGCTTAAATGGTGCTAGCACCATTTTAGTATAAACACTGTAATAAATAAATATGTAAATGAGAAAAAAAACTCGTTGCAGAACATTTTTTGCATATAGTTTGTATAAATTGATTGGTATCATAGAAGTTCAATCTTTTGGAATGGTTACTAGCATTTTTCATTTTTTAAATAATTATTTCTACACAGTACCACATAGCCAGAAAACTGACCAACAAGATAAACAAATGAAATATATTAGCGGCAATCTATAAAACGCCAATTTTAGGAAGTCTAATGGAGAAAACACACATTCACTATCCTTATTGACGAATCTGCGATGTATATACACGATTATTTTCGTGATCTCATCATCACAATGAATGGAGCGATAAGCAATTCATCTCTTGACAAGCTTTCTCCAATGTACCCTTTCACACAGCATCATACCGTCTCACAATCACTGACAACTTGACAGTTTGCACAAACACAAAGTTAATCAACTTGAGTGGGGTCAGCGTTCCAATAAAGTTTAAAGAGCCACACCTAATTTTCATTGGAGCACAAGATTTGCCGAATTTCTTATAAAATTTTCCATTTTGATCCTTCCTCCCAAACGCCACCTCTCTTCTCCATTTCATCGGTACTTTTCTCGATCTCACTAAAACTTGAGCAGCAGCTCCGAAAACAAAATAGTAATTGGTGGAAACGTCAACAAAAGC
>JAHZNA010001666.1:0-47444 GCA_027743935.1 Sinodicranocentrus sp. ZH6
TTTTTTTGAAAGTGTGTGAGGGTGAATTGATTGAATGACGGAAAGTGCGAGGGAGTAATAAAAGAGTGAAAATTTTTATATTAGTAGGGAACCAAGTAAACATGAAATGAATGCGGTGTACATTTAGAACACTGTCAGGCTCAATAGCGGCTTTTCAAAAATTTGGAAAAGGGGAAAAAATAAAATTAATGGGGATTTCAATTCTTTTCAAGGATTTTATTTCATACTGTAAATAAGGTACATTTGTTCATTTTCATCAATAGATCATCAAGAATTAGTCTTATACCTAAGGTTTGAAGGTCTGTATACAAAAATGGAGAGATACACATTCAAGTCAATCTGTGAGAGAATGGTTCTTATAGATTGAGGATGGGTTAGGTTATACATACCAAAAATACATATTGCATCGATTCGGTTTCCATTTTATGTACTTGCAGATGTTCAAATGTAATTATTATATATCTGTAGAAAATGAAATGTATTAAATAGTTGGTATTCATTTTACTCACAATTCATACAGAATATTTTCTTTTAATTTTTAGTCCGCACCAGAGAACGAAATGAGTGAAGAGGAGGACGATGACTCCCGGATGTCGAATGGATCTAGGAATGAACAACCAATCAAGCCATCTATTGATCCCGAAGTTCTTGCCAGACTCAAGGTATGTAATGTAATAATACATCGTCAAACTTGTTCGACAGCTTTTTGGCACACGCTAACAACTTTATAGACGTCTCGACAAAACCCTGATGGAAATTATTCTATTAGAAAATCTTCATTTTCTCTACTTTGCCACCCGGGTTGACTTTTGATAATGAGCAATGAAAAACACTTCCAATATCATGATACCTCATTTTCAACCTCAACCTATAAACATATACTTGTTCTTAAGCCAGGGATATTCTAAGATTTTCTCTTTATCATCCTTGTTTTAGCATGGACTTCCTTCCTTCAGCCAAGAGGACTTGGGACATCTCCAGTATTTCTTGCCACCTCACATGGTATCACATTTTCAAGCAGCTGCAGAAGCCGCCAACAACAATAAGGATAAGGATATCCAAAAAGTCAGCAAATTTTTCAAACTTTTCTCTCTCATCTTATTCCCACTGCAAAATGTATGAACACAAGGCAATCTTTCTGTGAACAGATTCCTTTCTCTGAGTCTCCACAGGACAGATCTCCAACACATCGATACACAGGTGACGAAACTTTAGGCGAAAAACAGCCGCCCTCAGATTCCTCAACTTCGTCCACATCCAGTCAGCAGACTTGGAGTTTTGAGGAGCAGTTCAAACAGGTTAGCATTTTCTGGATGAAATTACTTTTCCATTGTAAATGCAATGATATTATTATAGCCTTGAACTCCCCTTTGCTTATACCTGTTCTTCAATCCAAGCAATACTAGCCAACCAGAGATGCTATATTATCAGCCAAATAATAATAATCATAATAACATGGCTCACTTTTAATGTGCTTGCATGTCTGCATTCATATTGTTATTTTTCACCTGTGCGCATATGTATCCATACATTCCTCGATATGAAAGAAAGGGACGGAGAGGGATTGACTTTTTCATGTGGAATAATATAAAAGCTATGAGAAACGAATGAAAAGCGAGCAAAAGGGGGAGTGTTGCGTAGGCTGAGATAATCTCCTCGCTTTTTATAGTTATGTAGGCTTTATAGTATTTTGATTATAGACTGATAGGGAAAGAAGCAATTTGTTCCTTTACTTGGAAAACCTGAGGCTATAATCATAATCATATCCTCTTATAATAGTCAGATTGTAAAAGGAATAATCTTGTAATTTATGTGGACTAGTTTGCTCACTCACACCATCTCATACTCTCTTCTGTAAGTGGTACGTTTCAACTTAAGTGGAAGCGATACTAGAAACGGGAAAGCCAAGATGTATGATTGTATGAATATGATATAAAAATTAATTATATGTTTCGTGGACAAGAGCAAAACGTGTTGGTTTTTGCCCCCAGTGGTAAAAATGTGAATATAGCAGCTTTTGATGCGCAAGGAATAGTCACTAGCCGACTATTTCTTCTTCTTCTTTGGATTGAATATGATGAGCTTGTTTTTAATGTGCTAAGATAGAAACCAGATTCAGGACGATTATGCTATCAGCATAGTCATCGGTACTTTATAATAGCATGATATCGAGGTATCATCAACGGCACACAGCATCATTTTTTTTGTTTAAGACAAGTTTCCCCATGAAATACCGGATGGATGGAAAACCAGAGGAAAAAATGTAAAACTGCTGCTAAATAATATGCTCATGTTCAACTTCTTCCTTATAATCACCCATTTATACAAACTTTCGCTGTGTAATATATGACGATGATTATTATTACGAAGCTAATTTGATCCATTAAGGGAGCGATGTAAGTGATACTGATAGGGACTTCCGCTGCTGGTCTTGAACACACACGCACACCCCACACTCTCTTTATGAAAGAGCTTGAGAATAATAAATATTATCATATTCCCCATGTTCCTCTTTCATTTATAAATGGACGAAATGTTTAATATTAAGTTGTGTGACGTGATATTCTTAACGTCTCACTTACATAATGTACGAGTACCTAAGTTTATGCATAAGTTGTTTCGTTCCCAGATGGATGAAATGATGAAGGAAAGGGGGTAGGCGGTAGGGGAACATGCAAGCATGAAAATTCTGGCAAGTGTACATGGCACCCAGTTTTATAATCGTCGTACATTATCCTGCTACTTGATCTTAGACGAGTTAAGGTTATTTAGTCGATTAGATAAAGCGGCTCATTTACTCTACTCATTGAATGCACAACTCTACACCAGTGGATAGCAGAAGGCGAGGAAATTGTATATCATTCTGATATGCTTCACCGAATAAAAGCCAAGTATGAAAACGGCATTACTTTTTTCACGTCTATAATTTTCTGTAGTTTATGACGTTCAGTGTGAAAGGACAGCTACAATGATTTTATACAAAAAATCGTAAACCTTGTTACATTTTTCATAAATACATCTCATGTCACTGTAACCCCATACCACTCAACTTTTTTTTGTTATTGTTTACTGCAAATTACGTAATGCTTCACGGGAGAAAGTAGGAAATATGTTGAGAGATTGAAGATAAGGAAATTTCATTATTTACAACATACCAACCGTATAAATACACGAATTACTATAATTAAGGTTTTTTATTCATTCAATTGACCAGCACCTTCTCCTGTTTTTGCTAACTGGGTTGTTCAACTTGAAGAAGAGGAGAGAGAAAAAAACGAAAAATGTTTAGTATGCTGGACAGATGTGCACGTTGCTGACTGCATTGTTGAAATACATAAAAAGGTCCTCTATTTTTCACTCTTCTCTCAGCAAGGAAACGAGAAAGAATTTTTAGCATGTTGTCTTGAAACCTTTCACTTCACATCTAGCGTTGCATATGGTATTCCCCTAAATGGCTGTTTTAGGTAGAGCAAACTGGAAGTCGACGTCGTGTGGTACAAATTGCATTACAAACTTTTCAGTTGGTAAAGTCTCCTTGTAAACTTTATACCCACTTTGTATATTATTTCTCAAAGTTTTATATATAAGTTTATCCTAGTCGAGATGAATGGATGGAATGCTGCGGTCCTTTCAAATTATTAAAGAGAAGGCGTGAGTCAGGTTTAGAGAAAATGTGTAGAATGAAGTGTGGAGGAACTCTGAGAAAAGAGAATGAATGGATAGTTTTACCAATTTTACCATGTTAAATTTCTTCTCTCCTCTCTCTCCTTGTTTTCTTTTTTCCCTTCATTCGTAAACGACCCGATGATGTATGTAGAAACGAGGGTGTAATATAAGTTGATGTAGAGTGAATGTGAAGGAGAGCAAGTTGATGGCTAGAGGAAATTAAAATTCTCCTGTTTCCACTCTACTCAATTTATCTCGAGCTTCTCGACAGAGGAATGAGAGTTTTTCGTTTTTGCAATTCATCAACTCTCGTCTTCACTAGATTCCCACAATACATCTCCTACATCATCAATTCACCCGTACTGATCATTTCGTATATATTCATTCTCCTTGGGTTTTTCTATCAGAAAAAAGTCTTCTATATAACAAACTTTGTTGTATAGCAAATTGTCAGCAGTGCGCTGTGAATTCCATGATACATTTCGTTAAAATGATGTATCCCAAAAGCGAAAGAAATTGTATGTATATATATATATGTCTATATTACATATCAGTTTAGTTTTCTCCGTCATTTATGTTCGTCTATAAGAAAAGATAAAGGGCTAGTTTTTGGATATAAAGATGTAAGTTTCAAGTTTTTCCTCTGTTGCAGAGTACTTTTCTGGGAATAGTCTCCTATTCAAGTTTACGACTTACATCACTTCCATTCCAAATGGCGTGACCTGAACGCATTTTCACTACAAAATCGAATTACATGCATCTCTACCTCTCTGCCATTTTTCATAGTCGTTTTCTCCAATTGCATATCGTGTGCCTTGTGCTCAACCTCTGTTCCTAATGAAAAAAAACGAGAAGCTCTAGCTCCATCTCAGTTAAGTAGGATGATTAAGTTGTAAAATGTGCTCTATCTTTAATCTTCTCCAATGGACCGTTCCAATGTGTGCGAACGAACATCAAATTATTTTACCCTTTGTTTTACAATCATCTTGTGTACCAATTTATTTCGTCTGTGTAGAGAGGAAAAATTGAGAAGTAGACGCAACCTGGTTAAAACCATTTTACTCCTTCATCATTCTTAAAGTCTCATTTTGCCAATTCCCCAATGTCCTCTTTGCTCCTCTTAATGATGAAGCAATTTAGTTACAATCAATCAGTTGAAACAGCATGGTGAAGGGGATAAATGATTTCAGAGCTATATTTCTTTTTCCCTTGGACAGTCTACGTTTGAAAACTTTTCTGCAAGTTTACTTATTTCTTACTTTGTGGATTCTTCCTTTTCTTCAAAGTAGAAAGAAGTTTTCCATTTGTGAAATTCTCGTAGTCCATATGCCGCTGGCGTCTGAAGAAGAATTGATTGTTGCTTTTATTTGAAAGAATTCATAATGACACATTGTACATTTGAAGTAGGGGAAAATGTTCACCTCAAGCAGTAAAACATGTTTAGTCCGTACAACTCATGTATGGAATAATCATCATAATTATATTCATCACATTAAATGATACGAAAGAAATATTTTCAGCTTGGCATAATAAGTGATGAATAATAATGGTAATAATCGCTAATTACACAGAAGGATGCAAACATCATAATGTAATAGTATCTGTGCATAAAGATATTATTGCGTGAGCGTTGCCTGTCTAGATGAATCCTTGATGTTGAGGACATGACTATTTGACTTTTCCTCTGCCTCACAAAAGTGCTATAATATTAAAAGGTATTCATTTGCGTGTTATTAGGAAATCACAGTGAATTCTGTGCTATCACTATGTAGCAAATGACTACAGACTATTATTATTACATATTTTGAGTCATTGATGAAATAAATAAGGATTAGGATCTCTTCTCTGCTGCGAAGTCAAATAAATGTTAATGGATTTTGCTGATGAATATGAATCACATCAACGTAACATGAAGGAGCATGGCTCAATCAAGCCAGGTACCTTCACTCTAACATCATCATCATTGTCATTTCGTATCCAACGTTGTACAGCTGGCTTAATTTTATGTACACACGTCAATAAGAGAATGCATTGCATTAATATTATCCGTAATCATAACGTGAAAACGACTCTGACTTCACTTCTCATTCATACTGTATACATTAATAGAGCTATGTATAATTATGACGAGAAAAGGCTTGCCATGTTTAATGTGCAATTAATACAAATTATCACGTTTAAATAGGCCACATTTATTATATCCACGAGTGTTCGTAAAATTCAATGATACTCGAATGTTTAACTATGTTTGTTTGTTCCGTTTAGAATTAATGTATTTTCATTTCGTGTCAACTTCCAAAGAAAGCTTTTACCAAAGGAGTAGTCGATTTGTAGCTCAGCCATTGAATTGAAGCTAATAATTTTCAAAGGCTTTTTCTATCTCACTCCAACCCTCATTCGTGATAATGGTCAAGCAGAACAGCATGAGTTTTGTACGGCAGACAAAAATTAGAACTTTTATACAAAGAAGTTTCAAACATTGCAAAAGTAATTAAGGTTCATGTTCAGCTATTCTGAGAGGCGTTTCGTTGTAAACCCATCATGATAGTGTAATCGCTCCACTTCTAATGAACTAATTAAAAATGTATATGCTATACCGATAGTGAATTGAGGCTAGGTTTGTAGTTTGTACACTAGTTATTTTATGAAAGAATGATCATAATCGTAAGGGGAACAATAGGTAAAGGAAAATGGACTACGTTTCAGGTCTCATTCAAGGGATCGTTTCCGGCTTGTCTGCAAACCATTTACAAGGGAGAGAGAGAGGGAATAAAGAGGAGTAGTGGAGTAGAATAGAATATGCTGTCAGTAGCTTGCAGTTGTTTGGATAGGATAAACTCTTGTTTCTGATAATAGAGATGTTAAAAGCAACCGTGGGATTTTCACCATCAGTGTGGGTCATTTGAGTCCGAATTTTATGAGTAAGCAAGTTGACTAAAATTGATTAAAATTTGATTTTCTTCCTCCCTTTCATCTTGCTCGAAAAACAAATTGAGCTGTATTGTAGTATTCCATGAAATCGTTTGAGTCTATGAAAAGCAAATAAAAGAAAGCTGTATGTAGACCAAGGGTTGCTCCACAAATGACTCAGGGACTACGCAATCCCACACCGGACCGATACCAATCGGAAAGTAAACTTTTACTCATGTGAGCTTTCTTTCTTTTGTATGAACGAACAAATCTTAATTCCGACAAAATTTATTTAGGCTTCCATATTCGCTCAAGGATGAAGGAACGTGTGAACCCGATATAGGAAAAGGCAGATGTTTACGAGCCATGTTGCAAGTTTTTCTAAGCAACATATGTATTTTTACTAGGGCTGCAGGGAATGGTGGATAGAGTTGATGATAGTCTATTAAATTAAAGGATTATTACCCCACAGCCTGTGTAATGTAGCCTAATATCATTAACCAGCGAATTCCAATTCGGCTCAAGTGCTATGACACGCTTTATTATACCTCTGTAGCCGCAACTCTTGGAAATAAAGGAGCTTTTTAAGCTTTCCCCTTGATCACTGCAAACATGGTTTGAGTCTTGTAAACAGTAAGATTGAAAGAAAATACGGATCGAGGTCTAGCTTCACCTCGTCTTGTCGGTATTTCCGAGATGTACGCATAAATGTTACGGCGTTACATTGGCATTTGCTGTGAGAAGACTTGTTACAGACATGACACAACAAGACGGGAAAGTTGTTGTACGCAGAGAACATCTCATAGGACATGTGTATATCACAGCATTATATAAAACATTGTGGAGAGTAGATCAACATGAGATCTCATCTGCTCTGCAGACGTGAGGAATGAAAGCGAGCCGCGATAGATAAATTGGATCGTTAGGTTTTATTAGTAATTTGAGCAGGGAGGATGATGATGAGCAAGGCGATTGGGCCAATTGGGCCGGGAAATGATATGACAGTGATATATCCTTCCATTAAAAACGCATCTTGCCAACTTCACCCCTGCTGTAGAGAATTCGTATAAAAATGTCCTCACAAGTGTGTTTAATGTATATACGAGGATGATATGATAGGAGTGGTGAAAAGTGATTAAATGCTTGTATGCGTGGCATGCAGCAGTGCATTTATCCTACCATGTTCAAATCACTCACTTCAAATGGCACATGGTGGTGGTGATGATGATGTTAGCACACACCAAAGATAATAATATTGTATTACCCGTAGATGTCAATTGGGTGGATATTGTTCACCTAACAAGAGATTGTAATATAGACATTAGTCAATGTGCATGGAGTTGATATTTTATTAACTTTACGATTCCATTACGTCATATAAAGTGTCAACTTATTTTATAGACTTCGCATTTACGTGAGGAAAGCTAGATGATCAAATGAATAATACATATTTTTAGGCTACGACTAGTGGTGTGTTTTAAAGTCAATAGTCGAATGGATTAATGATCATTGTGGAATAATTTTTATATGGATTCTTGTCACATCTTTAATGGCATTTTTGTCAGGTAGTGCATGGGAATGCTGCGAAATCTGAAATGGGAGGATGAATGATTAGGATTTTAATATACTGCGTACTTATTATCGCGTGAATAATGTTAACAGAATGATGGGATTGAATAAAGCATCAAGGTATTAGCCTTTTGTGTACATTTGTGGTGTCGATGTCAGTTTGATGAGTTGTTCAAACATAGTGCCGAGCTGAGAAAGGAAATCTCTCAAGTTCAAACAGAAAATTTTTGTCGGAAATCAATAAGCTTTATCAAAATATTTGCATTCACCCATTAAATATCACATTGCTGGTAAAACATACCTACTATATAAAATCATATAGTGAACCAAGTAATGACGACAGTATTCATTATAAAGGGATTTTTTTCTGTAAAAAGTCAACAAAATTTATTCGTTGGGAGGGTCTTCTCAAATTGTCGATTCACTTGCTCACTTTATCGCATCATATGTATATAACGTGTTTAATAGTAGTATAAAAAATTTGTAAGCTGACTATATCTCTAATCTGCCACACACAGGGAGGGAATCAGGGGACAGAGTGTCTGTGAAGCGTGTATGATGAGTTATCATGATCGTTATTATGGCTTCATCATCACGTTAATTTTTTATATCACATATATTCAACATAACATCCAATATCATCGTATCATGAATTCTCCCACTGTGCCTCTTTTCCTGTTTGCATGTTGTAAGGTTTCAGTGGGTATTGGCAGTCGGAGAACTACTCTCTCGAGAAAGCAAACTTTTTTGTTAGCAATCAACGTAGGTATTCATAGAATTGGATAATAAGCATTCTTATTCGTATTTATTAATAAGGATATGAACAGAATTTCTCTGCAGTAAAGCAAAAAATGCTTATCAGCTTAAAAGTATCATGATGGCCAGCCTAATTGATATCTTAAACTACGTAAGCAGACGGTTGTAAACGTGTAATTTCATTAGGGGAATTTGCTTAGAAAAAGAAGAAGAATGTATCCTATCAATCTTCATAATTCTTGGTTCTGCTGTATTCAAAATTTGTAATCAATACATCCAAGGATTTAAGCTTTCTTTATGTGTCTGCATAAAACGTATAAATATTTTTTTTTAGCTAAACATGAAAACCTGAAACAGGACTTTTGATAAATTTTCAATCGAATGATGTCATTCTACAAAATTTTCCATGAAATATGTGTACGTAGTTACTAGTTATTAGTCACATGGCACTAATTAAGATGCCTGAATGTCACTGAATGATATATGAACAAAACAAAACTCACTCCGATCAGAGTATGAAGCATCATTTGAATGCTTGTTTATTGTAGAATTGAAACTTAAAATAATACGAAGAAAGCCATGCATGCAATGCTTTCCTTCTCAAAGAAGTGAACAACATGGTTGACTACGGCTTCGACCTATTTGGTTCAAAAGCCGTACAGATCATTTGAATATTCTTCTTTCATCCATTAACATAATCAAGAAATTGTTTACTCTTAAATATTTATTGTCTTGCAGTGTGTGTGTAAGTCTATCCCTGTCAACGAAGAATGTCATGCAGCTGCTCACTATTATAGCGTGCGTATAAACAACACAATAATACAATCGTGCATATCAAAAGATAGGTAGTAAGCTTGTAATATGAATGATGATGTCGTGATGACAGTAAAGGCCTAACTAGTTTTCATCTTAAGTACAAAGTATATTAAGTATAACTGCAGTTTTATCTTTATTATAATTTATTTCGTGCGTTTCTCTGTTGTCTGTAGTGTAAAACATCAGCAGTACCTTTGTGTAGGAAGCTACACATCTCGCTGACTCTCAGTTCAAAGAATTTTTCCTCCATCACCGATTTAAATTTAGAAAGCATTTGCATTAATTGATGATAGTGAACTGTTATTATTATTATGTTGTTTTGCGCTTGCCTTCTTTTAGACCTAGATGAAAAATGCTACCACGTTCATGTCCTTTTGTGTGTAGGAAAAGAAGGAAATGACTGAGTCATAATGTTCATAATAGTTTCGTGATGCTATACAAATGTCAGAGTTGTACTAAAAGTAACATGCTCCTTGAAATGCATTCATTATAATTCCTCAAGATAAAATGTTCCTAATGCTCGTTATTACTGTTGAGTATCACATTTGGCATACATATCTTGTTGTTTCATTTCCAAATCCTTTTTTGTGCAACTCACCACCTCTCCGAGAGAAACAGTATCAGAGTAATAATTAAGGGTCATTTCATGAAATATTTATAACTTGACTTGAAAGGTTCAAGATATCATAATATGAAGATGATTAGGATGATGATGATGATGTCAATGATGGAAGTCCACTTACCTGCAAGAGAGAATGTGATATGAGGTGTACGGGATGAGTGAGCAACAATGATAATTGTTGATTTGGTCTCAATTCTTGGATCTTCTTTTTACATTCTGTGCTAGCGCTCTAACCTTTTCTTTTAATAGGTACGCCTAATGATATGCATACGTATGTAGAGTTATTTGGAAAACTGGGATGTTGAATACCTGCTCTGCTTTTTCTTCATTGCTCATCTCTCTTATACCGTCTTATTTGCATTGGGTGTGATGATACACTTTTTCTTTACCTAAATAGCAAGAGCAATCCTCATCCACCAAGTAAGGATGGTTATTCGTTTTGATATGTTTGTATGAGCACTCACACACAAGAAAACGTCAGAATTAATATTCTTAATGATATACCTGTGCATGTTGAATATATACATCATTTCGTAGGAGAATTGTAATCATGCAAGTAGAAGTAATAATCATAATAATCATAATAATGATAATAGTCAAGTATGAGGTGGGATATGTCGTTAGTTTTAATGTGTCCGACTTCGCGTTGGCTAAGGAATAATGATGATGATGTTGATGGTAGAAATGTGAAATAGATGAAATACAGATATGGCTGAAGTGGAAGATGATGATTTTGATGATGCTCTTGCATCCTCGAAGTCTTAGCCTTTCCTCCGTCTGATGTGAATATTATATGTAAAACTTTCCCAAATCGAAAGTTTCTACTGGGCTTAATGTTTTATCCTGTTGTATAAGCTTCACGGAATCTAAGACGAGTTCATAGTGCCCTTTTATTATTATTGTATTGTAGCGTGGTTGAAACAGATTTATTTCCCTTTGAACCTTTTCGTCTTGAGTTGTACAAGAAAATTGTTTTCTTCAATTCACTACCAGTTCTCATAATAATCGTATAATATTACAATTATCCTCATTAAATATGTTCCTTCCATGCTTATTTTTATTTCACATATGAAAGATTTTAATGTTTCCCGTACATCTCAAATCCTACTCGTCATTGTCATTAACCATCATAATAGACAACTAGACGAGTAAAGCGAGGGTTGAACAATACTCATTGAAAAGTGGTCGGTAGGATGGTTGGAGTCACGGGATTATAGTATTTCATAATTCTCTCTTCTCTGCATTCAAGTATCGTATACGTATGCGAACGCCTTTTGAAATACTATAAGAAATAGCATTTACACCATGTTCTGACAAAATTATCGTTAAATCCACATGTACTATAGAACTGCATGTCTGTTAACATTTTAATTTAGCACTAATCATTGCAAATAAATAGAAACAAATGAAATTGGTTATCACATCATTGTCTTTGACACGATTTACTCTCGATTTACACAAAGCACGGTGTGAAAACGCAAAGTCAATGTGGGCGTATCATTTCCAAAGATGACGGCGCAAACCACACGCAATTGGAACGAAATCTAAGTTTTTTTCCGCGTCATGCTTATCCAGAGTATTAAAAAAGGAGCTTACCGCATGTTCATAAAGAAATACCCAGCCCTTTAGGTTACAGCTTAAAAACATCCCATCAAAACAAAGCTTCAAGGAGTCATCAAGAAAATAATCTAACCTTTAAGGTTTTCATCATTCTTTCTCGAAATGATGAGCAAGTTAAAAGGATACTTATAGAGAAAATAGAATTTGTTCTAAGGAAGAAAAAGATATTAGCGTTTGAGTCATAAATTTTGTCGCAAATAAAAGATTGAAATCCACGCCCCTCTCTTGAACCTTTTATTTTTCATTTCTCTTTGCCTTCATCCCGTTTAAATTCTGGTTTTCCTTTCGGTCCATCTCTGTCTGCATTAAGTTTTCGTTTTGTGGCTCACTTTGGGTGATGAAGTCTAAACTAGGTAAGGATTTTTCCGGCACCCGGATATAAAAGGTTCTTTTTTCTACATGTTCGATACTACCAACATCCTCGAATCTAATGTAACCATGATGAGCAATGGTAACAATAATATATAGGGATTTTAAATGATTTTAAAAAAAATCTTTTTCTTCTGTACATTTCGGAGAAAAGCATCTTATTGTGGGTTCCCTTTCGATCCTTTATGGGATACGCGTGGAATATTCGTGCTTGTCGATCCATTTCGTTCTTTTTCCTTCTCATCATAATAACCCGACCTTTCTATGGATCATAATTTATTCTTAAACAAAGCAAAAGGAAGAAATGAGCAATCAATTACAATGGTCTTTTTTCTCAGCTCAATATAAAACAAATTGGTCTTTTTTCATGTTATTATCACGACTTTTCTCTCTCAGATTTTTGTTTTCAAGCAGCTACACAGTGTTGAGTCTTTCCTTTAATGAAACCGAGGCTTATACTTAAAACCAATTAATATTAACTTTTTATATATGCACACACAAGCAATACATTTAATAACATTTTAGAGAAGTATTTTAGCATAAAAATTGATTGCCTCATGAATGAATTCCATAAGTCGCTTACAGTGTTTTAGCGGATACAAGAGTTTCGTCTGTTCTGTATGAGCAACTAAATCGGTGCAATTAATCCTCCTGCCTGCTGACATATTCCGTACCCTACCTATTGTAATCTCAACCAAATGTTTTGAGTAATCTATCAATACAAATGGATTTCTGTAGGTATGCGTGTGTGTATGCATGTGCACGCAATTACAAATTCTTCTCTGAGTGGGAGAATCATCAGCATCAGGTCGATTAATTTTCATCCTTTTTCGAAGAGAATAGAATGATGCATTACTTTACCTTACTAATGACTCCTTATAATTAATCTTTGTGCAGATTAATCGATGAGCAATTTTGATACGCCTTTTCATGAAGATAAATATAAGGAGATAATTTGGAAGTTTGGAATTTCACTGACTTGTTACCTGTTATTGGGTAGTCCCTGGTTCAAAGGAGGGTACTAACGTAAACACCCACACTCTACTTTTTTTTACCTCAGGTGTTTTTAGTTTAGTTTCTCGGTGTACATGTACAGATACATAAACAGAAATTTCTAAAATTCCTTTACTCACCGTGTAGGATGTTTTTGTTTTTTTCGATATTAACTTAACAAGTAGTTTATAAATATGTATTTATATTTTTTTCATTGATGACACAATTTGTTGAGTGAAACTTGTTGAAATTAATCGTTTACCGTAAGTCTTTCTCTACGAGAGTGATGATTTAGCGCGGTTTCGTCATCCACCCTGAAATATGAAAACGTAGTGTTTTTAACAACAGAAGATCCGTAAAGATCCTTGAAAACCCCTTTCCACCTTAGTTTCATGCATGTATATAGGTATTTCTCATTCCACCGGGCCTCAGAAACACAAAGAACACCTTGGAGTTTTACACATTAAAAATTAGACTCGTAGATATGTAGCCCATTAAATTTAATCATCTAACTTGTAGCCATTCTCCTCTGAAATATTTGGACATATTTATGTAATGTGAGTCGTCTTCTCGAAATGGAAGTTGGGGAAAACGATTGTAATGAGAAATCGTAAAAAAATTTATAACTGTACAGAAAAAACTTTTATTTGATTTTGTCTAGCCTTTTTTACGACTTTTGTTCTCTCTGCATTACCACCACTTTAAATGCTGTAGGGACTGAAGGAAACAAATCCATTAAATTTATTTTCATTCGCATATCTTTCCTGCAGTGTGCCACAATGTGAATACACCTTAGGGGCTTGCACAAATATGAACTGTATCAGATCCCTTCCTTTAATTTCAAATGAGGCTCTATTTCAAAATAATTATGTGACTTGGTTTTCAAATTTAAAGTATTTAGTACCTATTGCGAAAATCAATTTAGCTCACGAGCCACAACATCAAAAACTTTTACAATCATGAATTAGTGTCAACTTTCCCCTGATTAAGTGATCAACTTGTTATATGATTGAGGCTACGCATTTTAATCTTAATTGAGCGGTTTATAGTTTTAGTGGATTTTAAAATCCGTCAGGTTTCGTATCACAAGATGAATTGTTGAAGCCACAGAAGGATTGTGAAATTTCATATTTTATAAATTCCTCCTGCATTTCAATTCTCCGTAGCTTGGCAAGTGGATGATGCTAGATTAGATTGAACTGTTCTGTTCAAGAGACTTGCTGGAATATATTCATTAAATATTATTGTTATTTTTTAAAGGATTCAACTTGTAATATCGAAGTTAGATTGGAGAAAAAAGGTGAAGTATTTTATTGGCAGACATTACTTTGAATGTGGGGTTTCTGGAATTTATTGATATGATATTTCTATTATAGCCTTGTTAGCCTTGATACATTGTCCGAGAATTTTTATGACGAATGCTTCAACTGTTGAGTTTTTCCTTTTGTACTTCATTTTTTTACATCTAAGGAGATTCCAGCTGCTAGGTAATGGCTTCATACCGTGACTCTTAGGAATCATTTCTAATCCACTGAAGCAATTTGTTATATTACACTTTGATACTTGTGAGTTTTTAACCATCTTCTCAAATATGCTGCCAAGGATTTCTCTAATCCAGACGTTTTCATCCGATTTTTTCTAGTTGATGGCTTTGCCAAGGGCATTGACATACCTGCAAAGTTGATACAAGAAAGAAAGTTAACTACAACGACTGCATGCAAGAAGTTTTTAAGTTTGTGAGCATATCGTCTTCTTTGTTTAAATATTCACCATTTCGTTAGGATTTTGCAGGAAATACGATGATGTACGATGATGTTGGTAATTAAAAGCATCTTATAAAGGATGTGACCACTTTATCAGCAATTAATGTTGAAACGATGTCCTTTTGTGAGAAAGAAAGATTAGAGAAAAAAGTTGAATTGCTCATTTTGCATTTTACGAAAATGTACCTACAATCCTTAACACTTGTAGAGACATACCACTTGTCATTCTTGTTTCACTTCTCATTCCTTCTGATATAAATTTACTGAGACAGCCCAACGTCAGATTTTGCGAGATGCGATTCCTTCTTCTCACCCACCTGTCACCTCCCAGTAGGAGTTGAAGAGACTGTACGAAAAACATAGTTGACTCAAAGTAACAGTCACTCATAAGTACACAACTTTTTTTATCAAGAAATAGCGTGAATAAATCTTCACGGCGAGAATTCTTTGCACAAGCAAATTGCTATAAATGTTGACTTTTTGAACAAGCATAATGCATCATACTATGTCTCAAGACGTCGTCGCCTTTATGCTAATAAATAATGAAAGACCGGATGTGCACACAACATACATATATATTGCTAAGGCACACAAATGCAGATACACAACTGAGGAGAAAGATATGGCTGTGATGTTCGATACATCATCATTATCATTTTCATCATCATCATTATGATCAACTTGTTATGTGTGCTCATCAATGTACGAAATAATTTGTTTGCTATAATGACCATTAACAGGTAGAAAAAGGCTTTTGGGAATTCTTTGTCGTACCTTTTTTTATATATATTTCCTTTGGCTTCACATTTATTCACCAGACATTGTGTTTAATAATGATTGTGCATACAGCCAAGTATATTTTTTGTTGAGTCAAATGAACCGTTGATTGTGTACTCATTCATATAGGCGTTTCTCGTTTAATAGGAAATAAAAGGAGGAAAAAAAGTAAAGTTTGACGTGTGATTTAATATTGGCCAAGACAAATGTAGTTTATTCAAAATGACAAAGACTGATTGCTTGGAATATCCACCCCTCTCTTCATATAATGATGATAATGGCAAAGTGATGATGTTGATGATGTGGAGGGACGGTACACAGACTGATACAACGGTGGTGGTGATTTCTAGTAAACTTACCAGGCCAGACGGTCCATGAAATGAGCATACTGGGTTTTGTAATGTTGTTAGCTTGTTTCACATCTCCGAATAATGCGGTGTCCTAGTAAACTAACAAAATAAAATATACGTGTCCATGTCCCTACTCTACTGGATTATGGGATGCGGATGGTGAGAAGAAGAGTATCGCATTCATAAATGGCTTTTCATTTTTACGCTTTTAGAATACACCTCGTAATGTGATTTGTAAGCACATATGAGCTTGTTTTGATGATTCTAGTATTATATCACAGCTTAATATCTCTAACAATCGTGTAATATCATCTATTTAGATGGAAGTATGGGTAATGGACGGTTTATTTCAAACCGTTTTTTTAGTAAACCTTTATACACTTTTATATTCTCTTGTGGACTTTTTTTTCATCATCCTTTCCCTTCTAACTCTGCCTGGCTCATTTCTCTTTTCCCCACAAGCAGACAACCACAAAGCTCGTTGTTGTTTTTTCTCTTCTCTATCCCTTTTTTATGATTATAACAAGGTGCTTGACACCTGTGAATAATTTGCTTATTAATTCCATGCACACAGTTTTTTATTTCCATTCAAGTATGAGATAAGGAGGCAATATATGAGTTTATGTGTATATGCATGAATAAAGAATACGATTTGAATTAGTAATTCGTTAGGAGAGAGAGAAGAGTATAAAATATTTTTATAATTTGTCCAAGTGAATACATTATAGGGAACGGTAATAATAATAACGATTATGATGACTAACGATTTATACCTGTTCGCGTTGGTAAAAAGCAGTCTAAATACAAGTCTCCTGAAATTTTTCCTATGTACGCATTTTCTCAAAGCCAAGTATCAATAAGCACGTATACATTCCTTAGTATAATGTTTTCTTTGCGAGATCATAAATGATCAGCACGTTTAAGACGTCTGTAACAAGCTTTCAAACTGATAACAAGGCGGGAAGGCGATATGCAATCCAATATCCAATGCACACGTCACAAAAAATCCAATCCAATCCGGAGGCGAGCAAAAAGTTAATTGGGATTTACTCCTTGAATTGCTCACTCATTCAATTTTAATATTCGATAGATTGGATTTTTTTATATTCTTCCTACAGCCGCTTCTTCTAAACAGGCATGAATGGATTCACATTAATAACGATTATTTTTCATCATATATGATGATGTTGATGATGCACAAGTAGCTGTACAAGATTATTTACTATCCCTTATGTTGCCATCCTCTTTTACGATATGAAACCCAGTTAGCAAGATTTTTGGTCAGGTCTAACAGCACAGCTGTTTACATTGAAGGAAAAGCTGTTTACGCGTTGTCTTGTGTCTGTCGTGTGGGGTGGTAGAGTAGCCATAAAAACACGTGAATGAGTAATGTTTATCCGATAATGATAATAATATGAAAGATCGGGCCGATTAACAAGTTGAAGTAGTAGTCAGCAACCTGACAGGAAGGATTGGAGAGTTGCACAAGTAGGCAGGCCAGCGTATGGGCGTGAAGGAATCAAGAAGGCGGACTTGAGCAGGTCGATTCGACTGCTTCTGAAACTCTCACATCCACGCAAGAGGATTTTTAATGCGGGATGATGCGCACAAGAATTTACTATATAAAACCACAATCATCATCAAATCGATAAATTGAGTGTATCTTATTGACTCGCAAAGAAGCAAAATATTGGATGCATGGTGCTGAAAGATGTTTTTTCTTTTATATTCCATTATCACTTGTCAGGTGAATTGTGTGGACATTCTCTTCATTGGCTGTGTGTTGCCTTGAGAGGCTCGTCCGCCTGTCATATAAAAAGTTTGATAAAGGATGATGCTCCATTCCCCTTTTTTATATGTTGTCTCACTTGCACACATATTGTTGTGGGGATGGGGATGTGTATCTCCTTGTCTTTTTTTATTGAGAACTTGTCGTCATTTAAGTTCACCGACCACAAAAAACACAATGCTTGAGCTTGTCTTCATATAGGGAGACAGAGTGTTCATAAATAGGAGATCATATTTTATCGGTTAATGCAGCTGTTAGTGCTAATAATTGGAAATTATGGGATACTTTAATTGGTCATTGAGTTTGATGAACAAACTTGGTTTTCTGATGTAACATCATGTAGGTATGCATATAAGAGCAACCAGGAATTTCTACAATGCTGTTTATAGACAGTTTAACATCGCTATCTAGTACGTCAGTACGTGTAAGCTTCTTGTTCGCCTTTTTTCTTACAAATTCTTCTGGCTTGTTTTTCCCATATGTTATTTAATGCACTACATAGATGTGATGCTGAGAAGGTGAGATCATGATGGTATAGGGAAGAAAAAAGGATACATTCCAATGCATTTTAACTAAATTATCTTTTGGTGATATTGAAAAATGGAAAGGCAGGTTTGAGATCTCATCAGTTCACAAAAGTGGTTGTTTACGATATGATGGGATGCAACCTTACTAGTATGTGTACTACATACAGCAACAGCAATTATAACGCTTGTCGAGAGATGTATAAATCTAAAGGGTACGTTTCATATAACAAATTCTTTGATGGTCATCAAGAGAGATTTCCCCTGCAACATTTATGTACCAAGGATATTTGCCACTTACTCGGGTGAAGAACGAGAGATAAAAAATGAGAATGAGATATGAAAATTTTTTCGATGGAAAAAAATCATTCTTGATCGTAATTGGGAATTTGATTAATTATAAGTACTTGTTAATAATGACGGGGTGGATCTTCAACCATTCCAAAATCATTTGCTTGTTCCTTGTACTCATCCAGTCATCACAAATAATGTTCCTTAAACTTTGTACACCTTGATTAAATTTTGTGGAGTGTGTTTGTACCGGTATTTTAATAATTGCATTTTTCTAGCGTTCGTCACTTTTGGCTTAATTTGTTGATTTAGTTTTACAAAACAAGTTGCGAAACAAGTATTGAATATTGATTTTTTTCCTGAAGGAGCACCAACGAAAATCATGAACTTTTGTGATATTCGTATCTATCTAAATTGCTCAGTCTCAGTTGCTGTAAGAGTCATCTGCATCTCTTGTCCGGAGAGGCTAAAAAAGCGATAATTTGAATTTATTTTGATGCTGTTAGTTGGCAATGATGCTGACAAAACGGACAATTCATTTGGGTTCTGGTTTTGTGTTATGTATGATATGTGATATGCAATCCTGATGGTACTTTCTTTTCGCTGCACAATGTGGATAATTGTGATAATATTCTCGAGAAGTACTCCACAACATAAAATAAATCCGAGACAATAACGCCTTAAGCAATAATAATTTTATATGACAATCTCATTAGTGGAGTCATAAGTTTTTCTCTTCAGCCACATCAGCTCTTCTACGTTTATCCCACTTAAATGCAATCTAGCCTTGTTCACTTGTTGAGAGTCAGAAGGATGATTTTTCTTCTCATGTGATTATTACCACGAGTTGCTTTCTTTTGGTATCATCATCGTCATCTCATGATTTTAATGATGATTATTCTCGTACCCTTGTTGCTAATGCATGTAATCATTGTGGTCGAACTGAGGCGTTATGTAGTTTGGAAAAATGAAATGGATAAACGATTCCACTTTTTTTAGTGGACGATGCTTTTGGTAAGCTACGAATGGACCTACTGCTCATTAATATTATTGCATTAAAATATTATCCTATACAAATGTACTTATAGTCATATTTCTTTTTTATTTTAATGGATTCGGTCTGGAATCTTTTGCTTATAAGTTGTTATTAGTTAGTATAAGGAAGATGAATCTTATTAGTTTTTTATATCTTTCCAATGCTAGCTTAACACCGGCATATTAAGAGAGAGAGAAAAAAAAATGTTGTGAGTTGCGAGTGTAAAAACCGTTCCTTTATAGTATTACACATGGTAATAACAAATCTCACTCAAGCCGGAGATGAAAGAGTTGAGTGGTTGTGTAGCATTTGAGCAAAATGGTTCGTGTGATCGTTCCTCTCACTCACAGTGTCTGAAAAAAAACGTGTAAATGTTCAAGTATGATATGTTTGCCGAGAGGACAGATACATAGATAGATGAGATTACTTTTCATTACATCAAATTCAACCTGTAATATAGAAAATAAAACTTGCTTATCCCTTCCCCAAGAGGGAAGACATTTACCTTTAAAAGCTTTACTGTTTATATGTAAATGTAACAAGATTCAAGATATAGATCGTTGCTCATAGATAAAAACTATCACAAAAAAGATTTAGAGAGGATTTTATCACTTTGCTGTGTGTGTGGACTGGTGGCTTTTATTATGAAAATCATGCAAGGTGCAATAATATTAATACAATTTATAATGAATATGTTCTGAGCACACTCATCTGATCAAATTTTTCTTTCATTGCATACATTGACCAGGATGGGCGAACTGGTCTTGTCTTTTGGGGATAGTGTATTAAAAGCAAATTAGCATTTTCTATGCATATATAAACCATAAATCTAATTATTATTACGACTATATGGACAATTGGGTAAAAAGTGATACTTTTTGATAATTTATCAGTCATTAATCTCCCTTGGAAGTTTTTTCGCTTTCCGCTGACATTTCTCAAATTAACACAAGTCGTGAGATTTTTTCCCCTAATTCACTACTTTTTCTTGTGCGTCTCTCACAGTGTAATGGAACCTGAGCATATGAACATGATTTAGAAAGAAGAACACGGAAGGAAAGGCACACGAATTACACCATTGCACGAATGAAATATACACAAGTTGGTTGGTAGTGGAAAATTATTAAGGGTGCTTTATACCTACCTACTTGCTTGTTTGTATGCAGTTTATCATCATCACTTTTTTTACGGATAGGATAAAAGACTCAATACGTTCGGGGAGACTGAAACATATGTGTAATCTCAAAAAGCAACAGTTACCTAACGAATTTTTCTCTGACACGCGATCCTTTTCCACGATGTGGTAATGTAATGGTGTTGTAAATAGAGGAAAGCGCCAGATTGTGTACGTAATGTTTCTTGTTATGATCTAATCTGTTTGAAGTTATTTTTTCTCTATTTGATCGTATACCATAGGTATAAGGTGGAAAGAAAGATTTTTTTCCACTTTATGACAAGGATCTGCTTATGCTCCCACTGTAATTTATAACTGACGGGATTTATTGTGTATACGAAATTGTTTGTATGAAAACGGTCCGCTGCTGCGAATTTGCCATCGTTTTGCTTTCACGCTCCTCGTGTAGGTGCTACAATTTAATGTCCGGAAATTTTTCAACCCATTTCATGTATCTCTTAGGGTTTTCGTGTATCCCAAAGATGATTATTTGTAATCTCTTTCTTCGATTGAGCTCATACCACTTCACCTGGGAAGCTCTTATCAACAACTTGCTCTTGTGGTAATGACTCAACTTGCGAGACTCTAAAAGTAATATTCTAAATCTTCTTACGCACCATATCTGAGGGAATCTTTTAATCTGGAGTTTGTCGAACGTTTAGATCTTCTAAAGATCTTAGGCTTGGATATGCATATAAATTATGTATTTGGTGATTATAAATCTATTTAGCATGAATATTTATCTTTCATTGACTTTGAGCAAAATTACTACGTAATCTGGGCGGAAATCTCTAAATTATCTAAGGAATTGATAAAATGCTTGTTGGGCTTTTGGCTTGTAACTTAAATTCACCTTGTTGGTTGTGCAGGTGTAAGGTGTAAGAATGAATTATACGGGTTTAATACGCAGATGATAATGGTTCTAAAAAATGTTTATTATTTTTTACAGTTGTACGAGCTGAGTGACGATGCAAAGCGGAAGGAGTTCCTGGACGACTTGTTTTCATTCATGCAAAGGAGAGGTACGTTATTACGTATGAAACTTTTCTTTTTTTGAGTTTACGCTTCATCCCAGAGTCAACAATTCTTTGTCAGTGTTTAATCCGGTAGGATATCTATATCCTGAGGGGGATTTTAAATTTAGAACATGACCGCAGTAGCGACATAAGGATTTCATTGGCTCTTTTCAACATTACAAGACCACATTTTGCTCGGTTGCCTGATCTGGAATGAATCCGATTTTCCATAATATTCATTCTGTTCTCAGCCCATCCCATTCATGAGTTCATGTCTGAGGTTGGTTCCCGAACTTTAAATTAAAAATGCGTGATTCAACCGTAAGCCTTTCAAATGGGAGAAATTGAACGCTGAGATTGTAAGGTTGATAGCACATTGTGAATCTTGAATGAGCAGTTTGAATTTATGTTATTTAGCATTTGTGGCATAGCCTGGCATATGCTAGGAGTGCGCAACATCTGTGCAGCTGTTATTAATGGTTGGATCCGGATAAGCAAAGCAGTTTTCGCTTTTATTGTAGGTGCATAAGTTGGGGGAGGAAAACGGCCAATAAATACCTTCGCGTATCGGATATGTATGGATGTAGTCGCGCTTAGGAATCTAGGGATAGTGTGTTATATAAGAGAGTTGACGCATCTAAAACCATTTTCCACTGTTATTGCAAGCTGGCCGTTGGGTTGTAATGGAAGATTTTTTTTCGTTCAGCTAGACCCCGTAAAATTTCCGTGATCATTACGATCCATATAGAATTGATATTACTATATGGGCTTGTTAAAGGAGTGAATTTTTTTCTTCTTCTCAAGCTGCCTATACGCGAAGGGATTTCTTTCTGTGATGGGTTAAAATAAATTGACGGAATTTCCAATGTGTTTATGTGAAGGAGTAAGGAGAGGATAGATTGAGAGCGATGGATCTTTGCAAGATCTGTGAAAATTGGTCTTTTCCAATATTGATGTGGGGCTGTGAGATAGATAGACGGATGAATATCCCTTCCCCATTTAAATGCATGAAGGGGCTCCCCTTTTCTCCTTCTCACTCTATTTTTATTTATAACTTTTTTTCATTGCCGTATAAAATGGAAGTAGGGGAGGGTGAGATTGCTGTAATAAGAACAAACACAAGGAAAGGATTGTAGAAGAAGTTGCTTGTGGATTGGTAGCATTACGTTTTAAGTTGTCGTGAGTATTCTTTCACCCACACTGACATTCTCATACATTCTAGCGTGAATACGGATTTTATATTCTTGTATAGATTTGCTGGTGCTTTGAAATATTTAAATATGTATTTGCAGTCTTATCCTATACTTGTGTAATCACCACCAAGATGAGCGCTTAGGGTGCCTATGTAGGTGAGGAAGAGCATTAGGAAAGGCAAAGTTTTCAATCCTTTTAAAAATAGTCTAAAATTAGTAATTCCTGTTGAACCCTTGCTGCGCTCTTGACGTGATATGTTGGCTTACGATTATTTTCTCAATCGGGAGAAAACCTCCCCTAACCTATGCTGATTTATCCCATGAGACTGAATTTGATTTTAGAAGCTTTGATTTAACTTTTATTTTCATGGAATTCAGAAACTTATTTATCGGTTCTAGTTAAATAAAACCTCCCCTAACCTATGCTGATTTATCCCATGAGACTGAATTTGATTTTAGAAGCTTTGATTTAACTTTTATTTTCATGGAATTCAGAAACTTATTTTTCGGTTCTAGTTAAATAGCTAACATTTCACTGTTCCTTTTTTAACTTTTAAGATATGCTAAGATAAATGAAAGTGATACTTTTGATCTGAATTTAGAGAGCATTTAAGGTCACATGTTTAGGTATATTAATATCATCATTTTCTTTTATCATCTCGTGTGAAGGGCAGCGAACATTATGGGAGTTCTTTGTGAAATACGAACAAACAAGCACAAAGCAGGTGAATAATGTCAGCTCACAACAAACTGGAGTTTACACATGCTCCACAGTCTAGTACACACACAATGCATATGTCGTACTACTTCATTCGTTCGTGTTAATACGGGAGAAGTGTAGAATGATGAATAGAGTAGATATGAGGATGTGTCAAAAAGCACGCGTCGACGCTAAGGGGGTTCCTCACTCTTCCTCGTACTTTCTATCGCGAAGAATGATAAACCTTAAACTTTTCTCTTTTGAATTTGTTAGTTTAGTGTTAGCTTTTATCGATTGATTGAGAAACGTCAATTAAATACAAGTACAATCATATATTTTAATTCGCATTCTGATTTATACGTTCTCAACGAACATATTCCATTTTAGTATGCACAAGTATGCAGAGCATAGGATGCACTAATAAAACTATTGCGGTATTGTAATTGTAAGTTTACTTTACAAATACAAACAATACTACCAGTCATCATACAACTTAGCTCTAGCCAACGTGGGTGTCCAACATAACGAGTTTGTTTCTTCCACAAGTCACACAGGTTTTGTTTTAGTTAGCACATCATGGGAATCTCGCAACACTGTTTAGGGAAGTGGTCTCTTAGTATGCAGAGCAGAAATTGGAATGTAGCTACACGTTTAATTTTTTACTTGATATTCAGATAAATATTTGAAGAACATTCGACTTTAATTATTCTGATTTAAGATTTTGACATTTATTTACTTTATGCCACCGTTTTTCATTAGGCTCATTAGCATACACTAGGTAAAAACTGTGATCACATCTCAACAATTTATTTTGTCGAGCCGTGCAGTGAATATCATAAGATCTAAAGACTATGGAAGTCAAGTGTTGTCAAATAATTTTCATTTTTAGTGCATTCTTAAATCAGACAAGCACCCTTTGTACATCGCTGATTGTTCTTCATCATGATTACAAGCAACATAAAAACAAGGTGAGGAGAGCAAAATTATATACTATCCTGAACACGGCTAAGCAATGGGTTTTCTTGTTAGCAGAGGGATTCACTTCAAGTTCGATCAATTTGGGGGCAGTTCTTTTCCAAAGGCGCGTGCCCCAACTGAATAATAGTCTTTTTCAACGTGTGCTTCCTGAGTATCTCCTCCTATCCTAGTTTACCAGCAAAGCATTCATTATTTCTTTTTTCCGGATACCGCATTCCCCCAGACTGTGTATTTTGTAACATCTTTTTCCTCTCTCATCCCTTCCCATTTCCCCGATAACTTCCAATATCATCCATTGCATACTAAAATATTCATAAAATTCACTACTCCTCTATCCGTATGGTCTTCAGCTATATCTGCTAATTTATAGCCTTTGTGAAACTAGTTGTTGCATTTTTGTTTGTCTTTAATGCGAGCAATCTTGATATAAAAGTCTTTCAAGATTGCATTCCTTTTTCTACTATCGTGGTGGTTATGCTACGCCCAGTTAAGTACTAGCCCCAGCCACAGGGTAAAAGTAATAACTGAAGCACAACCTTCTTGAAAGATATCCTTTGCACATAAAACATTATAATCAACCATGAAAATTCACTCCTGTTGGTGGCTGTACATTCGGATAATAGCATGTCTCGATAAATTAGGTATTATTTTTACTCGATAACCAATAGCTTTTGATTGGAGCTCGTAATTCGTGAATCAAGCTATCCTTTCTCTAAAGTAATCTTCCTACCGACAACCCACACAACAACTTTTGTATACTTGCAACACGTTTTAAAAAATATGATGTGATTCTACTACAAAATATATTACTGTATGGTTTAACCCTCCTTGTCTGCTAAGATAGATTTAAAAGCAAGTTGAGCATATTTTGACGTGACTTTTCCACAGACAAACCAACTTTTAGCAAGTGCAAATACCTCACACTCAAAGCTTCTGTCTGCTGTAGTTTGTTTTCCTTGTTTTTCAAACGCTTATTTACATGCTGGTTTTCAAACTGGTAAAAATCCAATGCTCTATGTATGTGCATGTGTGCCAAGTGTGTTTTTTAGTTGTTTTACTCCTACAAAAAAATTAGTCTTTTTGTCGGTCTCTAGCAGTCGTAGTAAGGGTAGGTTGTGAGCTAGCTCTTTCGTAGTATGACATTACTGGATAAAAAATGCTCAACGTTGTATTCCATGTTTCTCCTTGCCATTGCCAACAATTTTTGCATGAGGAAGTTACGACACGACGAACCCGAGGATTTACAGTATTTCACAGATTATATGCAGAAAAGCACGTTTTTTCTTCACGCAGCAAGCATAGCCTACGACAGTATGGGATTAAGATGAAGCTTCACGCAAATTAAAACTCATGTTGACCTTCACCAGAAGTGAGCGACAAATGAACTTGTTATTTTACACTCTGACGACTTTCCTTTTCCTCACTTCGTTGTAACGTTGTAATATACCGAATACCGATTTTATGTTTATTTACGACACCGAAAGTGAATGCAGTTTGTGTTTATACTCGAATGAAAAGGACGCCTGAAAAACATCATTGGTAATATGAATGCTATGTACGTGTCCAAGTGATGAATGCGTTCAGATGAATAATGTGGGATGGAAAATGCAGGAGGGAAAAAGGAACTAGACACAAACAAAGATCTGGGCAGTAGGAGAGAGGAATCGCTCCTTTTTTCATCCTGAAAGTCAAGGGCAGGCAGGTTTTGGAATTAAGAGATATGATGATCGAGACAGGATCATCTTACACGGTTCCTTCTGCAATAAAGACCATATTGCCCAAATAATGATTTCCGGTCTGGATTCCACACAGAGAACGAACGAGCCAGGGAACATTGATCAGATGTCTTCTTGACACTTTTTTACATTCATTTTAAAATCATTTAC
Source organism: Sinodicranocentrus sp. ZH6 (assembly GCA_027743935.1). Taxonomy (NCBI): domain Eukaryota; kingdom Metazoa; phylum Arthropoda; class Collembola; order Entomobryomorpha; family Entomobryidae; genus Sinodicranocentrus; species Sinodicranocentrus sp. ZH6. The sequence continues at coordinate 26,799 of JAHZNA010001666.1, forward strand.
AAGATGCCTACATGATCTTTCTTATATGTGTATGAGCCTTCAGCTTACATACTTACACTTGTAAAAGTCACATTCAAAATGTGGAGGATAACGTATGCCGTACCCTTAAATTGAATACTGAAAAGACGGTGATAAACAAGTAACTTTGCTTCTGATACGTTGGTGGCAACAACTGGGGATTTCTGGCTCCTTAGATTAGGGATTTAAGAGAAGTAATGGCCACATAGGGCGATGGTTGTTGGGAATTGGGATTGAGAGTGACCCTTAGGTCTGCATCCCACCATTTCTAAATGAATGTAATACAATCTAGAGAGGATCACTTTGAGTTTTATTTTATATCCTCCTTCAAATAAGCCACTCGAAGGGCTTTTCTGATAGGAATAAAAATGACTTCCAACACATTTTGTGAAGCCTTCTCTCGTCCCTTCGCTGTATTAACAGATTTTCTACTAGATGTAATCTTGGTTGTATCAAATTTTGTTGTTTTTTTGCGTGGGGGTCCCTTTTCAGTCGACGGATTTGATTTTGTATACCTATACTTCACAAGCCCTGGAAAAAAATTATTATGAACCTTTTTTTCATTGGATTTTATGCGTACATTTTTAATGTGCAAGGCAGACACTCTTAAAAGAGGTTCTTCATTTTCAAAGTTCCTTTTTCCTACGGACTGGCCGGCACTCCTGTGAATTTCTTGGAATTTTTGACCATATAAAATGGTCGTAAGCTCTCAAATATCTGTGAGCCAAGCTTCCAAATCATGAAAGAGAGCTCAAGACATTTTTACAAGCCTTCAGTCAAAGTGTACACTTTTATTGCCGCCCGCTCCTACCCGTGAAATATCTTTAGGAAGTAGTGATTCTCGTAAATGGGGGTAGTAAGACGAATCTCCCTCAACCATCACCATTATCATTCCCATAATATCCATACGTATTTCTGTAATTGTATCTTGTATTAGTATGTATCATGCTTCTTGTGCATATTATCCAATCCCTGGTTCTTTCATTAGTGAGGGTAGCCAAGCTATGAAGGTTTACAGTAAAAGTCAGTCCCGACATGCGGGTCGGAATGAAGTGGGAAATGGAGAAAAAAAAACAATATTATGGATACGTATAAAAATGTAGTTAAAAGGGTATTTTGTATTAAAGGCCTGAATGAACAACTAGAAATTATAATCTTACGAATTGCCCATGCAGTAAGCCTTTGAGTGAAGATTTGTATTTAAAAAAAGAGAATTACTCTATTCCTGAGAGCTTGATATGTTATAAATGCCAGTTAGTAGTTTTTGGGTATTCTAGAATATTTTCTGCTTTTATTCTTGAACGTATTAAATCCTTCCCAATTTCATGTTATAACCCTTACCGGAATAATTATATCTTGTAAATATTCCTTTCATTGCCGAAGAAAAACAATCTCGCGTAATTTCCTAAATGCCAGAAGATTGTGATTTATACGAAGGATTTTTATGTATTTTACCTCGCTAACTCTCATACCGCTCCAATCGTTGGTATTACGTTACATTAAATTTTATGAACTTTTCTCACATGAAAAGGCCGAGAAGGAAAAAAATACGTAAAAAATCCTCTCATAAATGCCAGTCTCGTTAGTATTATTAGTTAAAATGAAAATTTTGTTAGTTCTCAAGAAAAATCATAAAATTCTTTCGGAGAAATTTCATAACTTGAATAAGAGCACAACACATTAATATATGCTTTACCCGCGAAATATACTTACTAGCTTACACAAATGAAGCCATGTAACATTCATAAAGCACGAACAAAACAGATTTCTTAGGGAAATTCATCTTGTGTGATTTTCATAGAGAAATTCCTCAACTCAGCACGTTTTTCATTGTGTGATCGATAAAGAAGGGCTTGGCTCAGGGTCGCCCTGTAAGAAAGGAAGGGGCATGTGATTGCGTAACTTGACTTTTGTATTTTTTATATGGTGTTGTGTGCAAGCCAGTTGTTGTCGGCTACTTGATAATACCTACTCTCTAGTGACTGTCAGAAAAGAACAAATTCATTGAGACGGACATTCTCGCACAACACCAGCAGCCCTTCGTTGTCTTGCGTCTGGCATATGGCAAGATGTTATTATCATCATCGTGATTGTGATGATTGTTATTACTGGACATGTGCACAACAAACACGGCAACAGTTTACAACACCAGTATGTACATCAATCCTCCTACCCTTGGGTACTCGCAATCCATTTGAACAAGGGTTCTTGTGACTAGTCGGTGAATACCATTTCAGGATGCGATTTTATTGGATTTCGTAGAAATCGTTAGTTAAGGATTTATCCTTTTGATGATTATGTGCCGAATTATGTGAAGAAAGTTGCCTTTCCATGTCAGCTTCGAATGTGCACGATAGATGAGGTGGCCATATCCTTTTTATATTTTTTCCTTTATTGTGGAGAACAACAAGTCTTTGAAATAATCGACCACTCATCACTTCCGCTCCTTTCATAAAATTCATGACAGATTTTTTTCTTCGAAATGAATCAAATGAGATTCGCTCACATCTGCGCTATTCTTTCCATGAAATATAAACACAATCGTTATCATTAGCCAATTTCCACGACTTTTTTTGACACCACTCTTCAAATCTTCAAGTCAAGAAGGTATTTCCGTTTAAGGATTAGAAATATGTCTGAAGTGTTTGTCATGAGGGTGGATTGCATGATAAAAACTGAAGCAGGGAGGTTAGTGAGTCACAAAAAATGTTAAGAGCACCGTTCCCTCTAATTATCCTAATACTCACCCAGAGCAATCTTTTATTGTCCATGTAATCAAAGGATAATATGCCAAAAGTCTCCTCCTCCTCTGTCTGAGATTGGCTTTTGGTTTTGATTAACAATATACCGCCCCGGATGTGGGTGTGGTCCACTTTTGCATGTTGTTTTTTACGGCCAAGCTTATTTATCAAGAGGAATGAAGGATCTACAGTACCGCAATCAAAATTATATGCATATTATTATAGTCATGCAATACTGTATATGGGAAAATATGTTAGTGTTTGTAGTTGAACAATAAATGTTAATTTGAAGGCTGGGATATGATAACTTATGATAATTTTTTTGTATTACAATGATAGAAATAATCCTATATATGGGAGTGGTTTCCCATATAAAAGTATACTTAATCTCAAGCGGTTTTATTTTATTGCTGGTGAAAAAGCCTTATGGTGTAATGATGATGATGACGACACCGCACCGTGATGTGATGTACTGGATGTGATGATAATACCTGAAAGTTGTTAAGACTTCAGTGAGGATTATTGCAATGAAGCTTGAGATGTTGATGAGGTTTCTGGTGGGCGAATGAAATTATGCAGGAGGGTAATATACTCGACCGTGCATATGGATGGGAAGCAGCTTTTTTCATTCTCTTCAGTGAGAAATTATGCGTCTGTTTTGTTAGGCGAAGCTTTGACTTCATATCACTACTCTCACCTGTCAACCTTTTGACTTGGAGAATGGCTCAATTCAAAATATTTGAATGAACCCTGGAAGGTGAAAAACATCAAGTTTCGTTCAGAATCATGTGGAATCATACGATGGGAAATATTTGCCATGTCGTGGGCAATCATCGTAAATTGAGAAACTTTCTCATAAGAATAATATCTGTATTTTTATGTTTGGCTATTGCATTAGGCATACTTCCTTTTTAAAAAAATTTATATGGGAAGAGTTGAAATTTTTATGAGTTGAGATCATGCTGAGAGGCTGGGAGAGAAAATACACAAGAAACAAGAGACAGTCAACTGCAAAGGACACTAACATTTTATTACGTCATTATGTGACATCAGGGGATAAATTCTTTTAGCTTCAAAAGGCTCAAAGTTCCATTGTTGTAAAGAGTGAAATATTTCTTAATATGCAGAAATGTTTCATCATTGTCCAGCCTTTCTAAGGTCATAAAGTACGTATAAATTCCCGGAAAATTTTCAATTGGAGTTTGCCTGGTTAAAATGAATTTTTCTGAAGAGAAATATTAATAACCATATTCCAGTATAAATAAATTTCAAAGCAAAATTATTGGTTTTGTAAGAAACCACAAGGTTCACAATTATTCAATAGGAAAGGTTTGTGCTCATTACAGTGACTATTTGATTCCTTTTTACTGATCCAAAGTTCAACTAACATGATAATGTTAGCGTAAATCTAAAGTCCATCGTCCTTATTCTTTCGAACTGGACAATGTTCATGTAAGCTAATAGAAAGAATTCATTTTGAAATATGTTACAGCAGTTTGAACATTTGCTTCTCTTCATCACAGCTATTCAGAAGATAAGAAGCCAAACGCAATCGAAATCCCTTAATTCGTTTCTCTAGGCGAGAATGAGATGAGTTAGAAGGGACCTGATGCAACAACAAGATGTGAATGTAAAATAGTAATAATAATAATAATCATAAGAAATGAGGATACGTTGTGTTATTAACAGTGCAATGTGCTCTGGGGAAGAGCAAGCAGAGTGCGTGTCTCGCTTAGAAAGTTACGAACCTATCGTCAATCCCAAAAGGATATGAAATGAGCCGAAGAATTAACGCAACGAGAGAACATTCATTTTAATGCGATTTTTTATCATCCTTGTTATAAAGAAGACAATGAAGGAGAAAACGACGAGTTGTGGAGTATATAGGTCATAAATTAGGGTGGGTTTTCATATGATGGGGCAATGTCGTAAATCAAGGATTGCCATTCTTATTTTCCCCTGATGTCGGAGCTGTTTTAATAGGCCCATTTGCATTTAATCCATTGTGTAACTTCCAGTTTCTCTAGTCGGACTTTCAGTACGAGATGTGTTCAACAATTGAACATTTTAAATTAAAGCACAATCACATATTCCTCTAATGTGTTTTTCTTGAGACCGAATTCAAAGAAATCTCTAATAAATGGTGGAAGCAGCAAGAATGCAGTTCTCTACACAAGTATTGAGGGGTCGTTGGGCTTGAGAGTTTTCCGTTTATCGGATCCGGGTTCGTCGTAAGTTTTATGCATAAAAAGATGATAGATGTTGTCAATTAATGTTTCACCATCTTTAATTTCCAATATTCATTGATTCGATTGATATAGCAAAGTATTATGTTTAAACACACATTCAACTTGCCCATTTGGTTTGTGTTGGTTTTATAAAGGTCATAGTGGCATAGACGTACTTTTTTCATCAGGGATTCGGGATTCTAGCGTGATAGGAAATTCTTGTAAAATTGTAAAAACACAGCAGCTGCGTTCTACAAAATGTGTTTTTTTCTTCTTTCTATGCATCCTTCTCCAAACAAATACCTACTGGCCTTAGTATCATTGAAAAGTCTCTTTTGAAGACCATAAGGAAACACATGCGCAGAGCATGGATAAAATTCGATTCACTTGTATTTTAAATATGTCCTTCGTTTCTGAGCAAACTAGAAAAGCATTGGGTTAAGCCACACATTGGCAGTAAAATGAATGAACTGAGGGAGTTGTTGTTTTCTTTCCTGACGGAATTGGTATAAAATTTGAGGTTTTTTTCTTATAGTTTAGTTGAAGTCTTCCGAACTCACTTTTATATAGATTTCTACTTATATTGGCGGAGATACTTGTAAAGTCATATGCATACCCAGATATGATATCGGTCTCTGTATTATTCTGTAATATCGACATGATTGATTCCATTCCATGTGTTTCCTAATGACAATTTCTCCCTTTTCTTGAAAACTCGAAACTGAATATCGTAGGGTGAGCTTGTTATTATGCCGGAGTGGGAAGGAAAAAATTAATTTTAAACCTTATGAAAAAGGACAAAAACAAAGAGGGAATAAGCATCTCCTTTTACCAAGATTTGGGAAAAGGGGAGGGAAAAACATAGGTTAGCATATCAAGGCTGTAGCCACTTCTTGCACCATACTAAGCAATCGAAGAAGTCACTAATAAAGGATGTATTGCGAGGAAAAGAGGAAAACAAAAATTAGAATGGTTGGTTGCAAAAGGATCCAGTCGACAAGATTATAATAACGGTGTGAGCACTCGCAGAGTTGACTTTACCCTACCTATAAATAGTGCGACGGAATCACACTCAAGTTTAAGATATTTTCCAGTACCAAAGGTTTGTTAAACGGCATACCAAATGTGCTCTTTTCTCCTTCATTTCCTTCCTCCCCATGTTACATATCAAAGAAAACTAGAGAAAAAATTGAAAATTAACTTCTCAACTTGCCAAGGAGCATTTGCTATAGGTGGATGTATGCAAGCAGATATTTGTGGTATTCTTAACCAAGCTTACAACAGCACCAAATTATGTAGATTGTTACGGTAGTTTTCCTCTCTCTATATGTGTGGATATAATTGCACGGTAGACTGACTGGCATTAAGCTAGGTTATGTTGTCGAGGACAGGAGATGTATTTTTTTCTATTTTAGTTTTTTCATAACGTATCTTTGTTTACGCGCTTTTCAAGCTTTATTCCGCTTGCTCATGTCACAAATTAGACGATGAGCAGAGATAAATTCGAATGTGTTCTATATTCCCCAAGAAATATCGTGAAATAAGAGTTGTCATGCTTGTGTACTACGTTCCCTTTTATAGATATAAATCGAGGCAAGATGTTATGTACTTAATAAGTTATTTGAGCAAGGGTACGATGTTGATGTCTTAAACCTGTAACACATGCGAATCTCTTTGCCGTAATAATGAGTTAAATAGAAACGAATGTGTGAAGGAGAACGGGGAAAGGGTCTTTTTATGTTTTTTTTCTCGGTAATTCCACCATTTTACGATAGAGAGATAGTAGAGAACGTCATTTATTTACTGTCAATAATACATGAATGTCTGCATATGTTTCGAAAATTGACTTTTTGGGGAAAAACTCTGGAGGCTTTAGACCCAAAAATTTTGTTTCCGGTCCAGATGCAGAGAATCCGTGAGGAAAAATTGCTTGTGTATGTGAAATATCATATATTTCTTCAAGGTCTATATGCTAATGTATTTTCCATTTTCTAAGATAGTCATTGGGTACATCCAGTGAATGTGAAGGAAGTTTTACATGTATGTATATCATTTTGATCTTGAAGGCTTCATGATGCACGTTAAAGTCCCTGCTATAGGCGCACATTTTCCTCTTGTTTTTAATAAAACAAAGATTTAGTTGAGAAAGGATACGATTTTTTCTCGCTTTTCTTACAATGAGATGATGTTGATACGACGGATGTAATTCCTAGAAATTTGTTTTAAGGAATGGGCTTTCAAAGGGTGTTCCGTGTAAGTCAGCTCATTTTCATTTGTGCATTTACCGAATTCACCGATCCATATCACAAAATGAATGACTTCGAATGGAATGCGTGTTGTTCTGTCCCTTGAAAACTCTCCCTTCACCCGGCATTCATTGAAGGCAATATCGACTGAATAGCTTAATGAGGGTTTTCTGGATCTTTGTAAAATTTGTTGAAAGATTGAAACAACTGTTCATTGTATGATGATGGATTTCTGGAGGAAATAATGTACATTTAGGGAAAAACTAGACTTGTCATAATGAGCTTAGTAATGTTTGTAAAAAAAGCCGTAGGAATAATGGGCTGCTGAACTGTTTAAAACTTATTCTTTGTTTTAAACTTTCAATATCTTACGATTGTTGCTTATGCAATGACTCATTAATTTATTCAAATATTCAACAAAAGTCTTATAAAAGCATTGGTACTGCCTTATTGAAATGTTTACATTGATTGCATTATTCTGGTTTTAAACTTTTTAAAGTGCATCCCTCCATAATAATGCGTAGGTATATGAAACAAATAAATTATGCCTATTTACCCTTCTACTTGACACTGATATAAAGGTGCCGTACTTTTTTATGGAAGTGCATCATGCCAAACTCAAAGTTCCTTATTATTATCGACCTGCATATGCTACGATTCAATTCATCGGATTTTGAATACTTTAACCTGAATAGGTCTTCGATGCTCATAATTTTATTTTTAATAATAAGGGTCTGTATTTATCCCACAGAATTTTTCTTTGTATTAAATAACAATGTATACAAAAACATCTTCGATTACGAAACTCCAAATCGATACAATACAACTATATAGCTATCTATATCTGCAGTTAATGAAACATATAAATATATATTGTGATTTGATTGACTATAACTATCCATGACTGCGTGTGCACAAGGTATAGGTACAAATTGTGGGTATCAGATTGAGATACACACACACTTTACGATTAAGTGATTTTCGATTTTCTCTTTTGCTACGATAATATTGAATTGATCATGATCATATTTTATGATCATTGATTTCCAATGAGATAGGTTGGATCTATGAGGGTAAAATATTGAGCACGCATCGCAAGAATAGCAGCCGGCATGCTTATGACTTCACGTTGTGCTCAAGCAAGCTAATAAAGTTAATATGGGTGTATTACTAAACTGAAAAACAGCGTTCAGTTTTTCTGTATAACTACACATATCATACCTTTAAGAAGGAGGTCCTCGAGCAACTCATCTCATCATAAAAATGATAATATGCAATCTATAAAAGAAATCTTGAATTGCAGGATCATGATGCTCCTTTACTAATAAGGTTTTGTAACCTCAAGTATTATAGATAGAATGCCACTCTCGATGTAATGATTATGTAATCTTCTTTCTCGTACACATCTTAAAACCTTAAAAGTTTCCATTTGAGAAAGTTTCTTTTTCTTTGAACCGGAATGTGGGTGTACTGTGCAGAGCTAAAACCTTGTTATATTTTATTGGCTATCGGTAAAACATGCGACAGCAATCCCCGTGCAATTTTATAAATATTGAATACCTGACATGAATATACCTATTTGGCCAACATCATGAATATTTTGTCTGATATGATTCCTTGTGGATGAACGTTGATTAGGGTGTGGGTGCTTGAAATGTGCCCAGAAGGGTTTCATGAAAGTCATGTAATTGAAGCCACGAACACATCCACTTAGCCTCCCCTAAAGGATATAAACGTACTGGAAATTGTTTGTAAATGATTGCTTGCTCTGGATTATCAACAACTTTTACCGATTATGTTTTACAATTATCCATTATGTAAACTATGAATTTATTGTACCCAGCTTTCTATTATTTTAGCTCATCCGTAGAATACTTTTTGTGTCTCTCTTTTGAACCCGTGATAACATGCACTTGACATGTTTATATGTACATTTAGTTAAAACACCGGCAGCAGGCAGCACCACAAGAGCGCTTCTGATACTACATGTTTTGCGGCTTGATATTATCTTTATATTTTTTAAAAGGTAACAGGAGCAGGCAGGCTAGTTTTTTCATGACATGTGCAACTTGTCTTGACAGCGATGGTTATCTGTCTTTCATTCTTTTTCCACTTACATTAGTAGATAGGTAGGGTAATAAAAGCAGCAACACATTAATGAAAGGCGAATTAAAGCGAGGAAATTTGTTTTAAAATGTGACACGCGTCCCTGTCATCTAATATTTTTCCTCTTTTGCTCAATGTGTGTGAGCTACAGCTACGATTTGTATGGGATTTTCTAGAATTAGTACGCGGATATCCAATATCCACTTTCACAACATGATTCGACACAACATGCACTTTTGATGTTCGAATTCAATCGATTCTATGTCATATCTATTTTGTTTTTATCTGGGCTATGTGGTATATCCTGCTAGGAAATTATATGTTTACGATGTAGTATTCGTATGGCTTCCGGTCAATAAATGTGCTTTAAATATGACATCCTCTTCAGATTTCTCAAGGATATTGTTGAAATAAAAGTGGTAATTAACTACATAACGTTAAAGTGCGTAGTTGTGTTACGAGCCAAAAAAACTCTTGTAGAAAAGAAAATGTGCTCCTGAGAAACGGTTCGATTTCCTTTCACGATCGGATTTAATTTTGAGAGCATGTGGTAGAAGGCAAAAGGGAAGTGGTAACATAAGTATACATATGAGGAGTTAATGAGGGCTGGGGCTGGTTATTTGGGGTTCTAATGCTAAAGCACTTATGACGTTATGAGCAATGGATGTAAGGCATTTATTTCTTGTACGTGCATTAATGATTATCAAATCCAACCCAAACAAATATTGGAAATGCTTTCAATTTCCTATGAATCATGTCCAAATAACAACCTGTCAATGTTAGTTACAAAAATATGCATAGACTCTCATTCCTTTTAAGTTAAACTTACAATTAGAATCTCAAAATATGTCTTATGAGTTTGAACGAATAGAACAAAAGGAAAAAGATCTATGTTTTTTAGCCATCCTGCTCGCTCACCCGATGATGGTGACTCATACGTCATTATACGGAGAACAAAATGAAGATCTAAGTGAGATTTTCTCTCCTCATCTCTATTGTTTAGCTGACTACGCGGCTAGATGATGTGATGATAATGACGAAGTTAAGTAAACGAGTGATATGATGATGGCTTAATGGATATTTGAGAGATGTGTGGCACTACTATAAATAACCAAAAGATTGCTCTGTTTATATCTCCGGGTTTAAAAACGGGTAACTTTTCGAATTCATAGCGAATGCTCACATCATTTCTCGGTACAAGAGACAGAGCATGATCTTATGATCAATTTATGTTAGGCAAGCTAAGTAAACCAGTGTGAAGGAAGGATTTGTTGATTTTATACAGGGCAATATGAGTTTATAGTTTATATACGTAGGCGTATTAAAACTTCATCTTTCCCTAATTCCTCATTCATTGGTTTATTTCGCTGGTGGTGGTGTTGGTTTTGATCAACGAAATCCACATTTTATGTTATGTTGAAAAAGTGACTGTTGAGGAAGTGGATTTTTATATGGTACACAATTTTAAGATGTGATGTGACGGCAGATGCAGGAATATTATATGGATGCCTGGTTGTGTTAGCACTGGTGTCGAGCTTCCTGTTTAATTTCTTTCCCAAAGTTTTACACCTGATATAACACAGATGACGGGTAATAACATTTACATTCGTTTACACATGTTAGATATATTACGCATGTAAATTTCACCAATGACTCCGCTGTTCTCGATTCGACAAGAACTGCGGTGTATCGGATAAAACCAGTGTTGCTCTCTCAGGAGAGGAATTGAAGCCATGCTTGTACGCTAAATTATCTGCTCACTCATGTTCTATCAAATTTGTTATTTATATGGAACTCTCTCCTTTGGAAACTTTATTAATAAGAGGAAGTGGAGGTATTAGTTTTAGAGGAAACGGTTTGTGCATGTTCTCACGACGCGGATTTGTCTAAAGAAAGATATTTTTTGCGTGGCTCAGCTCGCTATAAAAAAATTCCAAATCTTTCACCGTGACGCTGACACTGACGATTGCTACATGAATTCATTATGTGCTAAACTGTCAGGCATCATGTCGATGCCGGTTGGTGATGTTGGATCGTGTGATCATCTTGATGATGCGCTCAAATATGTTTTTCATCGTCAGATGTTTGAAAGCTTGCTCGTTTCTCTGTCTGCTGCTGGCTGTGATTCAGGGTAAACTTGCATCTTGCATGGCATTTTAATATTATTATTATATTAGTGTTTTACATGTCAGTTTAGAATGTAGGAAGAAATCATACTGGTTGGTCTCTACAGTTCTAAAATAAAATCATCCATCTCATTTAACATCATTCATCTCATAGAAGAAGGCGTATTACTTTTGTCTACACGGAGGACTGGTGGAAGTGGAAGGATGATCAAAAAACGGAAGCTATAGAAGCTTTTCCTTCACGTTTGCACTCAACCGGGGAACATTTCTCGACGTCCCGTTTCCATTCTCTCCATGTGTAGAAAACAAATGATTCCAAAGGAAGAGTGTCTTGAACCTTCATTATATCCAACTTCTTTTGCTATTACCACGTCGTCATCATTATTCTTTTTATAGGTGAACAGAAGAAGCCACATTTTGTACCATATAAAAAAGTGAATATTTCAGTGGTTGGTGGAACATATGTCGAAATTCGGGTTTGCCATCGTATGCCACAATAACCGTCATGTTTCATGCAGTACTTGTAATAGTACTCCAATACCGTTCCTTCTTGATGGGATGTGATGTATTGCATAAATAAATTCTCATGTCATTATTCTATATTTATCACACACATTCATACACTTTTAAAAACACAAATTTATATGGACATCTCATTGTGTTATATTCATTTTTTATTTAAACGCAGAACAGGGATAACTCTCTGATCACAACTTCACAACAGATAGGCTTAGTTGTTCATATTAGTGATAATGAGAAGTCGCACATATTAGGGCTTATGGTGCTCGAAAAATGTAAAATTTCATGAAGAATTAACTCGACACCGCGCTGTACGACTGAAATCCATCTGAAGTGTTGAATAGAAAGCCGATCCTGTCTCGTACTCTATGTGATACATCTTTTAACTAGCACTTACATGTCATCAGTGATTCTGCACGCTTGTCGTATCATTCTCGGATCGAGAAGATGGAATGATCAAAACAGCAGCATTGATTTTTTCCTCCTGTCACTTAAGAAGCAACCAGGTCATGTGGAACGCGTGTCATCATCACGGTTGAATCGCTTTCGTTTCAATTGTATGATTCTTTTATGTGATTTTGATTAATCTAGCAAGTCGAAAATTGACAATGATAGATTCTCTTATTCATTGCATCATGGCTGTAGTTAAGTATGATGTGGTGTTGCATGTTGCATTCCACGGCTGAAAATGGAAATGTAATAAATTACTTGATATTTATGTGAAATTTTATGCGATCGATGACTTCGTCAAATCATATTCTATTTTTGAATCAATTATCATCACCTTTTTTGATGGTTTCTCATTTGTTTTTCTCTTTGCAGATATATGAAGTACCTGTACCCATACGAGTGCGAAACAAAACGGTTGAGTACACCTTCGGAATTACAAGCTGCTATTGACGGAAATCGGCGAGAGGGACGGAGACCATCATATAGTCCGTATGGGCCGGATCTTGTTAGTCCTTTAATGGTGAATATTATGTTTATTTGACTTTTCTGGTACCCTATGTGGGACAGAAAGTGTAAATTGTTGTAGCTAGTCAGTTTGATTTAAGATTTTTTCTGTTTAAATTAAACTTAAGCATGCATTATTTATTTCTCAGGTTTCACCTCTTAGCTTCGTTAGTGGAAGACCCAATCACATGAACGGAAATGGCACAAGCTTGATGCATCCACAAAGTGAGTATTTTTTTCTCATAAAATATTTACAACTGACTTTTACAATAAGTATGCTTCTATTTTACAAAATTGATGTGCAAGCAGTTAATTTGTCTTTAGTATAAAACTTGTCCTAATGAAGATTGCAAATGTAATCGAAAGCTTGACTTAATAATAAAATGGGTTCCTCTAATATCGGAATTGTTTCAAGTAATTATTACATAAAACGCTTTCTGTTTTCTTGCTTGAGTTGCTTGCTGCTTTCGTGAATGATTTTTTTTTCTTTATTGAAAGCTTCTATTTATGTCAAAGTTCTTGCATTTCTTTTAAATGATATATTGGCATAATTGGTGGACAGCTATTTCCTACCGGAAACGGTTATCTTCGAATCTTCGTTTGCTTATGAAAGAAGCGATGAAGATGGAAACTTGACGGAGAATAGGTCAGGTCAGTCCAACACGCATCACGCCAACATTGTAGTTAAGGTTAATCTTTAAAATTGTAAAAAGCTCAAAATTCATTTTTTAATTTCTATTTCGAGCAAGGTATATCATAGATTACATTCATTTACACTTTTTAGTGCGTCTCAGAAGACATGTTTTTTATTTGTCTCGCACTCCTACTTCACAACCAGTAGAATTTCACAAGTTGTGTGGTTAAAGAAAAAAGGGAAACTCGGTGGGAAGTGAATTTGCAAGAGATAAAGCTATCTTACGTAACACTATACCCTTTACAGACATATACCTGATTACAGAATAAGTTTGATATCTTCCTTCGTGACTCTCATTCACTTCAATTTTACGACGTTATTTTGAAGGCATGTTTTTCACCAACTTTTACTACTTCCACTACGAACCAACCAAGTGAGGTTAGTGGCTACCAGATGGAAGACTATTTTTCATGTTGGTATTAATGTTTTTTACGAACATTTTATACCTACATATTTTTCATAAAGAAATTACATTCAGTCATATACTTCATTTCATTATATTTTGCAAATTCTAATTTAAATAGCAAGCTTCCTTTGCTTGCTTACTAGACGATAGACATTTGCTGTCATAAATAAAATTTAAGGTTGGTTTGGAAAAGTATGTGGTTATTGTTTTTCAAAGATGTGTATGCAAGAGCGAATTTGTGCATAGACGATACTACTACTAGGTACTTTGGTTAGAAAAAGAGTTAAAAAAATATAGAGGACTTGCGTGAGAAGAAATGTAATAAAAACGGTCGTATTATTTGAATCAAAATGTCAAAAAACCGTGAACAGAAAAAAAAGCTATTGCGTACACGCACACTCTTGATTTAGATTCAATTTTTCAATATGGCTACTTTCTTTCACTTTTTTTTGCCTTTTCCCTTGCAAAGACTAAATCATACACAGGAGCAATTATTTTGCATTTGAGATTATTTATTTGTTATCTTTATAGCATCATCATATAGTCTCCGCCCTTTTGTGTTACGTTATGATGATATAATCAATAGATTTATAGCAGTTCTGTCATAATTTTGCTTTATTGTAGTGTTAGTGTTACTCTAAGCTCTCATTAGCTGCAATGCAATATTTTCCGTAACAAATTACACCTGTTTATTGCGAATAGGAAAATATTTTTGGTTTTAAAAAGAACGGGGCTTTATAACATGGATTCGCTTTGCTCAGATAAGCTACGCACCAATAACTAAACACGTTTGTTCTTATAAAAGTGAGGGATGCTTTGCAAAAAAATAATATTAAGGTTCTGGATCAACCTCTCGTCCTTTCCGTTAGCAGTGTTAGTTAGTACTCGTCTGTCAGAACTCACCATACAGTCAATACGGGGCTGTGCTAGTTGGTTCTTTAACAACAAAGATATGTACGTTTAGAGTTATGTACATGTTTTTGTAGGGAAACGGGTCGTTAGCTTGCACAGAAGCCATTAAAAGAGGAAAAGGGAGGATCCGAATACGAAATTTTCAGTTTTTATTAACCTTTTTTATTTCAATCTTGATTCCACGATACGCTCATTATTGGCTGTTGAAGCTTTTCTTTATGCCCCTCTAATGTGAGTGTACCTCTGTATATTGGATTATAATATAATGTCTATAAGACTTTATTTTCCGTGATGTTTGCATTTTCCATCAAAGCTCAAAAACAAAACTTGCAAAAGGAGCTACCACCATTGGAAATCGAAACTATATTGCACTTTTTTATGGATTCAGACGTATTCATATGTATACTTATTATTGTGGCAAGCATAGTAATTTCGATTCGGCAGCACTGTTTACGATGCATCAACTCCGTTCTCAAAATGTAATGCGGGGTAATCAAGAAGGGAAAAAGTAAAGAAATAAAACTCCACCTTGAGCTTGGGATGCGGTGTCCCTTAGTCTTTTTGCATTGTTTGGAAAAGTAAAAGGTGTGTTTTTCACTTACATGAGATATGGCTTCAGCATGACTGAATGTTTTTAATGTGGGGCAGCATGAAATGAACTGTTATTTGTTTTGTTTGATATGTTTTTAGTATTTTGCTTTGTGCGAGTCTCCTTTTTTCTGTCCACAAATAAAATTAATAATATGTCTGCCAGAAAGGAAACTGCCACAGTCAACAGTGTCGAACTGTAACGATGAATAATCTTTAGTCATAAAATAATTTTATGCCGGAGATTATTTTCATGCTATTTCTAAAAACACGAGAGGAGATCGAGGTTTACGCTTACGCTACTAAACCTTATGAGGTGAATCATACTACTATGTTTTGCATGTGGTGGGTCTACGTTTATATTAGGTATATAGACATATCAGGAGGATTGTCATTTTACCCCATTGGCGTTATGCTTGTTTCAACGGCTTTTCTGCAACTAGACTATATAACCCGTGGTCTATCACTTTATCACTTCAAATTCCAGAGTTTATACGCAATCCGATTCAAGCGATGAAAAGCTGCAAAAATTAATGCTTGCATTTGCATATAACAGTCGAGATCATTAAATCAAAGTTTATATAACTAAAAATTTTGGCTGCTTTAGAGGTTAATATTAATATTTATTTCAAAGTTTTATAGTTTCTGTGCTTTTAATTTTTAAGAAAGCAAATGTGTTGCATATGGTGCTGCAAAAATATGTTTTAGCAATGTATCCAAACTCCAAACACGAAATTTAATTGACACAAAACTACCTTTGTTTTTTTCGTAGGTCCCAACTCATCACCACCAAACGCCACATCTACTCCAAATGCCAGGGATGCTATAGCTGCACTTGAACTATCGAGATTAACAATTTGGAATCATTTATATGGAGGAGCGGTAGGTCTTACCGAACCTGGAAAAGCACCCCCACAACAGGAGGCTTTGAATCTTGAAGTTCCTACTAGAAGTTCAGAAGGCGCACACACGCCTAAAGCACCCTTGCAGTTAAGCAGTATCGTTCCAACTTCGCCTCGATCCAGTATTTACACGGTACGTCTATGTAATTAAGTAATACATCGCATGACATCAAACCGTTCTTCATTTACATGACATATTTTGAAAATTTGCTTGCCTTTTAATTTTTAGCCGGAGAAAGAAATCAGTAAAAGATTAGATCGAGATCGCCATGAAAGGAGCGATAATCACGATCGTAATCATAACAGCCATATTGCACCACCCCCACCAAAACGTATTGCGTTAGACGATGCGGAAACTCCAATGAGATCCCTTCCTGCCATGCATGGAGCCCATATCAAAATCAACTCCAGGGGCGACGGTCGCAGCTCAGAGACATCACTTGTTGTATCAATGGAAATAAATGGGATCATGTACCAGGGAGTACTGTTTGCCCAAAATCCTGCTACTGCTCGAGTTTCTTGAGTTTTTATTCCTCCTCAGTCATTTATTATATATCGCCAATTTTTGTCTTGTTGTTAGAGTAAAATATGTCGTATTTGTATATAGATTGTTTGAGTAGCTAAATGAACAACGCAGAAAGAGCTGTAATGCAAGATGCCCAATTTCAAGTTAATTTTTGGAGTAATTTTTTTATTCTGCATGCTTTATCCGTTAGACGTGAAGGCAAGAGATGTTAAAAATCAATAGTTTTATGTTGATGCATTTATATCAAAAGAATAGTAATATGAACGAAGTATAAGTTCCAGTAAAATCAAATATAGAGTTTTTATGCTACGTTTTGATTTACGTTTAGTTTTATACGATACGAACTCACATTTACAGACAGTTTTCTTAATAATGACACATAGCTATATACGAGTAATTGTTCATGTACTCTCCAGATATACAACTATTTTGTAGAATAGAAGGCCATATAGTCATTGGATTTTTATATCCTATAATAGTGCAATCAGTATCAGTGCATTAGGTACGGAACATTTGTAATAATACTGTGCAAGACGACGCAGACATATTCATTGACAAATTGTAAAGCATATTCAATAGTTGTGTTGCTAATTAAATGAAAATTGTAGTAGAATTATGGATAGTTGAGTGTAGTTATAGTACAGATCACATTCAGGGATTTTATTGATACCTATGCATAATATTTGTGTATCAAGTATAGATTTTTTTCATAGAAAACCTAAACAATAGATGATATGTATGAGCAAGTTTGCATTTATTGTTAAATGTTTACTACTAATGTAACATTTTTTTTTACTTTTTACCATTACTTTGATCTCTGTGTGTAAAATAAACGTACATTGCTTATAAGTATTCAGTATCTATAAAGGTTGGAAAATCATAGCACTGTATACATCTACGAATTTGTACGCGTGGGGTACTGTATATAAAATTAGCACTAGAAGGTCTTTTGAATTGTTGAAAGTTGTGGTTTGTAAAGGGGCAGTTATGAAATGCAATGTCCTAAACTATAACTTACAATTTAGCTAGACAAATAATATATAATATATGCAATACGATATAGTTGTGTGGACTGGTCTATTTATTTCACATCTCTGTATGTTGGAACCCTTCGTGGTCTGAGGCAATATTAATATTAAATCGTGTCTAGTTAGTAAAAAGGCCAGACGATAAACAAGTGTAAAATTTACGCACATAGAATAAAGGATTCTGTTTTATTCCTCTTGTGGAACTATGTGAAAAACTAGGCTTCCACTAAATTTAATTCTTATTTCACTATATTTTGCATTCCGTAGATAACCAGATGCAGCATTGTTTGATGCAAACCGCTCACCGGTATGGTATGGTATAATGAACTGATTTTTGCTTACAATTTTTGGCTTATCAGATGCAGTGGATTCAATTCAATTACTTAATACATTTTTCAAAAACATAGTTGACATAACTTTTTCTAACATAAGTTTCCAAGCCCAGTCAACTTTTTTTTGCCATTGCCTGCCTAAATTCTTAACTAAATATGGATATTCATATAGATCGTTAAATACCTCTAATTTGGTCAATTTATTATTTTAATTTGCTAAAAGCATACATTTGGCATGAAAAATTTGAAGAATTTGAAGCAGAAGAAATGATTTATTCGATGAGTTCATTATAGTTAAATCACAAAACATTTGCTAAACACACTATACACAACAAAAAGAATTTATTTTCGTGGCCGTGGCACACAGAAACACATTTTTCGATTATCTAATTTGCTAGTACACACCTTGGATTCTCCACGACGGAATGATTCTATTGCTCCAAATGTTTTGCATGCATTTGAACAACGTGTCCTGGAACCGGCGGGTTTGCAGTTATAATTAGCCGAAACATTTGAGATCATCTAAAGCATAACGCAAGTATACATTTTTCAAATTATAATACGGCATAGATTTAGTATAATCAATGGATTTCGATAGTACCGTTGCTGACGTGCAGCTGCATACTCCAGTTTCAAGTGAGCACCTTGTATTACTGTCCGGGCAGTATCCTTTGCAGGCAGAGATATCTCCTCGTTCACGACCTGATGCACAAAATGTGTACACGTCATTTGCATCCAAAGGTCTTTGAGACCACGTCGAATGAAAAAGCGACTGGATAAAAATGTATATTTATAATCACTTATAAAAATGTCAAGGGCTACTGTCCCATAAGTTAATATGGATATTGCTTACAACTTACAAGATAAAGGAATATTACTGATAGTGAGAAGATGGGGAGACGTGTTTCGCTTATCATACCAATCATGGTGCTAGTCAAATGGAAAATCAATCTTAAATTCTTAAGCCCTAACTGTCTGACTGGAACTGCTATAGCGTCCACTATGCAAGTAATTTTCCCGTGTTTCTTCTTGTTTATAATTGTATTTAAAAATTAAGACACCGATAGACGACCACTAATTCAAGTTCGATAAATCAAATCACGCAAGCGTTACAAATTCCGACATAAAATTTTCTCTTATGAGTATTTGCAAATTCGGACTTTTCGACACACGCGGTTGCAACCGCTAGGTTCACACTGCATGACAGCGATTTGCAACTTGCAAACTTGGGTTCTTTTTCTGAACTGATTTCACAATTTTATTGCGCGACGAATCTTCTGTAGTTAGTTCTAGTAATTTTTACTCCGCTCGCTATTCGATGATTCGTCGACCTATTTTCTGTTCATCTGTGTATGCTTCAAATGGCGAATTGATGACAATGCAACAGTCTTTTCGGAAATTTGGTTGTGTTGCGAATATATCAATAAAATAGCATTAGAGTTGTCCCATTAAATTATTCATAAGATTGAAAACAAACAATGCGAATGTAGACAAGTTGCGTTCTCTCGCAGTTAGTCTTCCGTTTTTATGACATAGCCTATACCACACCACACGTTGTTCCTTTATATATTTTGCACGTTCCTCATTGTTGCTTTGCAATTGTAGCCTCTTTGTTATTAAGGATGCACTCCCTCACTCACTAGTTGTAATGTAACCTCAAAACCAGATAACGACAAATACATTGCATTACATCAAAGCAATGCAAGTGTGCTGATTTCTTGATTATGATTACATATTCGAGGAAGATAACCACATGTATTGGTGCCACGATAGAAAACAGTATTAGTATTACCAAAGCGTTTGTTGATATTGTTGGTCGTAATATCCATATAGTAGGGCGAAATTGACGAAAAGTGTTGCACATTTCCACAATTTTTACTCCTGCATTTGATTAGTATAATGAATGAATTTAAAGGCATATTATCATCATACTTAAAAGCATCCATGTATCCTGATAAATTTCAATTTATCATCATACTTTCTGCATACACATTAATTACTACCGCAGTTATCTCATTTTTTATTGTTTTGTTTGTCTCAACTTTCGAGAATGCTGCACATTTTCACTAAGGAAGTAGAGACAGCAAAAGTAATCGTAGCGAATACGCCCATGTATCGCATCGTTCGAATCTAAATTTTATATAGATCGTGTAGTTGTTTACATTTTGTTTCATTTTTATATCTATATCAGTGTGTCAACGGCGTCGTGGGAGTCCTTATTGTATGCATACGGAACTATAGTACCACTGAGACGAAGAAGTGTTTCCAAAATGATTCTCCTTACCTGGACACAATGATGTGCCGCTATATAATGCTCTAC
>JAHZNA010001667.1:0-15030 GCA_027743935.1 Sinodicranocentrus sp. ZH6
TGAATGAGTTTTTATGGGCGAGCTGGCTTGGTTTCAGTGCCTATCCAGGTACAATATTCTAATCGTCTTATTTCCATTTGCAAAATTCATCTCGACATTTTCGTCCATTAGGTAGTTTTCTGACTAATTCTGTCATTCGGGCTGTCGTGTCGGACCTCTTCGAAATAAGAAAAGCCACACGGATATTTATCATAATCATAAATACAAAAGCCTAGTGACATACATTATCATGTCTGTTGATGCGGTAGATAGTATGATGATGATGTGATATGACTTATATTGTGTTGTGATTATGTTTCTGATGATTACGAGGATGATGGGTTGAGATGAAATGTACCTAGTTTATAAACAGATTGTGGTAGGACAAGCAAAAAAAACTAGAGTCTTTCAATTACCTGCCAAACATTGGACTGATCTTGTCATCCACTTAATCATAGACCATTTCACATTTTTATCACTGAATTTAAAACCCTCCTAGAGAGGTAGGTTATTGTAATTGTTGTAGTTGTCAGAAGAAGAGATTACCTGTATGTGGAATATACACTCGTGTTCCATTTGAATACATGGGGATACTGAACAATGGCTTTTTTTGTTATATTGTCAGTTATTTTTCTCATTGTTGGACATGTTCAATTCAAATAATAATATGCAATGAATGGTAATAAATGTTGTAATATGATTTTTAGCGAGTATCCCCAGTTAGATAGATAATACTTGTGACAAGTGATAGAGATGATAACAATGGGTAGTAAGATGTAACCGATTACGATGTGTATCTTTGTGCTAAGAAATGCACGTGCTGGGCTGCTGAGGAGCGAGGTGGCGTTTTGAGATTCCTAATGCAATATCAAATTCAAAGCTTTTTCCCCGTTCAAAGCAACAGAAACAAGTATGCGTTTTAAGTGGCTACATATTTGATCACCTTTCCGAGCAATCCACTGCCATATAATGAAATTGAGCAAACATCAAGTACTTGAAATTTGAAGTGAGTTTAAGTGGTTCTAGATCTAAAAGGGTCCCTTGTATGGCGTGACAGAAATTTTTAATCTTGAGAACTTCAGCCATGTACGTAATCGTTAGAAAGACAAGGTATCAAAGTATCGACAGTTATGAGGGCTTGGTAAATCCTTCGTGTAATAAACTTGTCAATGTGTAATTATTGACTTGTGATTGCGTCTATAAGCCTCCTAACGCTTTCATTGAAAAACAGTGGGTGATGGACAAGGGTAGGGGTATGTCAGTTTTCATGGGTTAATATGTGAATATTGGTTTTCCTAATAAAAAAGCTAGGAAATCTGGAGAAATATATTTTGGGGAGGTAAGGAGTAATAATTTTTTGCAAACTTTACAAATTATGAATCAACTTAATATTAGTAGTAATAAGTCTTCGGAATGAGGAAATGTGTTCAGGATTATCAGGATGTGCATCATGTGTATACCTATAGAATGATCTTTATCTTCTAAATTATATAGCACCGGTACCAGTAAAGTACATACGGAAACGTGTACAATGAAAAATATGAGCAACATATAAGGGAGTTGCACAAATGGGAAGAAATTAAATTCGATGTGTTTATTGCATAATGTGAGCATTTATAGTACTCAGGGTGAGCAGAAAGGATGATTGATAAAAGTGAAAAACACCTTCCCAGAGATAATGTTCAGGTAGAATTGACCGTGTGATTGTTTATGTCAGCTTGAATGTTCATTTAATTAGAAGCTATTGTACGGTACAATTTACGGTACGACAGGACAGAGCATTTTTGTGACTAGAACGTTTATTGAAAAGATGAGCTGATCATCATGGTATATAGTCATTGCAGATATTGTCGTCACATAACCTCTGCTTCGTTCTGTATACCCTTTTCTCCGACTTTACATACTTTTAATATCTGGCAAATCTCCTCATTAGACGACGTAATGCTTTTCAGGAAGATTGAACATAGGAAAAGACATTTACCATGTACATCTGACTCTATGTGCAAATTATTTTCGAAACGTGCGAAATGGAAAATTTATCGTCCTTAAATGGCATCAAAAGGTGTAATTCAAAATACAATATGAAAACACAATTTGCAAAAACTTTTCAATCAGTTTAATGACTCAAAGTCTTATGATTTGTTGCAACTTGTACGACGTGCCGCATGAAATGTCTTGAAGGATATTTTATGATTTTATCTGATCGCTGCTTGGTTGAGAATACCTCTACCACACACTGCTTATTTATAATTCCCTATTCCCTACTCTTTTTCACACAATTTCAGCTTTAACTCATCCATTAATGAGCAAGTTTGCGCGTGAGTATGATTCCACGGGACAAACAGGAATATTCAGAACTTGCTTGGATATGTCATTGTCCCTCCGCCCCAAAATTTTCTTACTAATCAAGCGTATTGTTGAAATAACTAAAACTGAGGCAACACTTTTTGACGATTTAAGCCAAAATAACCAGGTACATGCTACACAGCACATTTATAAGGATTAAAATCCTAAGTATCACCTAGTGGCATTTCATAATCGTTTAATTTCATACTTGAACCATTCTAAAAATATGCAATCTTTTGGGAGAAAATAGATAGTGATGCAAGTGATCATCAACTTCTTCGACTTAAAGAAATCTGAGGTTTACTTAGAAATGATGAATGAGAAGCACAGGGAGGGATTTCCATTTGTTCCTTCTGACGAAGCAGCAGTATCCAAGCTTATAACAGTCTCCAAAAATAAGGTGGTCACAGTGCTTGAGACACAGCGGTACCTAATAAGACGATCTAAAGAAAAGGTATAAAAATGAATATAAAAATGTGTAATTGTGTAACGTAATTGTAAGGTCGCCATTATAGCAAATTTTTCATGTTCATTCTGACAGGCGGAAACAAATGAAAATGAATTTTATTCTCTAATGAAACGGTGTCGATTGCAAGATCATTTAATAGCAGCTCGAGAAATAGATTACTTGGCAAGGACCACCAACTATCAGTTCCTTGTGGAGAAGAGACTTTGGCAAAAGAGCGCCTTGGAAAGCACAGAGAAAGAGCTTGATGTAGGATTCACGAAGAATAGCAGTGTCCATCGCACATCGGATGGTCGTTTAAATATTACGGTATTTCTAGTTCAAATACTAATTTCAAAAAGGTCCTTATTGGCGTAGTAGCACACTTTTTTGACGTGTCATGGTAAAACAGGCGTGGTCAGCCCGAGCACGATGCATCGACTCTGAGCCCATAATAAACAAAGAGGAGTTTTTACCAGATCAGTATGAAGACAACGAAATCGAAGAGCCCAATGACGGGGAGGAAGAAGACGACGACAAAGATACGGCTGACGGCTCCATAACGGCTGTTGCAACAGCCCTAAATGTAACCGCTTTTGCATCTGATACAGATGCCATCACACCAGAGCCCCTTGAAGGCGGCTTTTACCAAATATCACCTCATCTTCTTCGAGACGCATTGGAACAATTGCTCTCAGAAAGGAAGCGACATGACTGGGTCAACCTTATGGATGAAAATGAAGATACTTTCTGGAAAATGAGAACAAAGTGGAAGCAAGAATGGTATCCTGTGGACGAATAATTACCATTCCGATCACTAATACTATATTATCCTAATCGCTTTTACTAACTACTCAAGGAAGAATTGAGAACGCTATTAAATATTGTAAAGTTTTAAACAATCAAGCGCAAGCGCAGCATTTCAACTGATTCCTTTAAAATTAATCGCTATCATTTAGTTGGCATTTTGACTGCTTTATTAAAAGCATATCAAATATATATAATCGTAAACCATTCTTTTATTCATTCATTATTGCACACTAAATCATAAATCCACTTCCGGCTAAAAAAATCTGGATCAAAACCTTTTATTCCAGTGTTGCATAAAGAACACCATGCCTATGCCTATTGCCTGCATAGCAAGAACCCACACGGCACATGGGCACATGCACATTGCACAAATGCACATACAAGAAACTGTCATTTTTTTAAGTAAAACCAACCAAGCCACCACTTCACTCACCGCTTCTGTTTTGCTGAGAAGCTTTATGACTTTATAAAATGTAACCATGAGCAGTCATTGATAACCTGAAGCTGGCGGAACATACGATGCTTCTAAATTGTTCATGCTTGTTCTGGAAAGATTCATTTATGATGAAAGATCCAGGGAATTCGGTCAAAGACAAGAGCATTGCATTGGGAAGTTCTCACACATTCATGCATACATATTAGCTCTTACACAATAGCGTAGATATACGCAACTAAAATCCAAATAACCTTGCAAAATGTTTTAGTATTAGTAGCTTGTGCGAAGCTACAGCAGAAAATTGTAAGCTTTCGGTACTCTTCCCTCTTGTGAATGGGATAACTGGATGATCTCATCTTATGTATGTGTAAGTACTTTAGCATTTTTTAGGGTTGCTTTGTTACCTTACTTATGTACATATATTTGTGTACATATGCATTCAATTTTATCCATTTAGGAATACCAAAGAACAGGAACAGGGAATATACCTATTTTTTGCTGCCTGCTCTCTGTGTGCTTTTTGTGTTGTGCGAGTGAACTTCAGGCGTGCGCTCCGGTATTCTTAGGAGGCAAGGTAATAAAGATAGCCGTGTAGGTAGGTTGTTGTGAAGTTGAATTTTTAAGCATTGAGGTTTCTGTGAATACATGACAAACTCAATAAAAAAGTTACATTTTTTTATATCCAGTCACGAATAGTCCAGTTTGGTTACCTATATAGAACCCTGCAGCAGTTTCTGGAGTGCATGAGAAGTATCATGATTAAATGATTAGGTGTTCAAAAAGGTACGCACCTGAAGTGTTTTCCTTACTAAAAACCTCCTGAATCCTAGTCGTTGCTAGTTGGTAATTTAACGTGAGATTGGATACAGTCAGTATTTTATAAAAATATTCTAATCAAAATCAGGAACTTATGATTTCCTTGTATTGCTCATGTTTTGGGGGATTACTTTTTAGTACTTTTGAAGTTTTGACTGGTAATTGGTGACTCACTAGAATTAAACTTATCCCTGGTTATAGTCCCGTTGACGGTAAACTACTAGCACTACTAGGTTATGATGCTTAAATCAAAGATTGGTTTGCATATCCAAATGCAAATCATGAATGTATAGCATAAATTGTCATTGTCATTTGTTGTATTCACAGCGTTGCAAGAAGAGATAAGATGTAGTGGGAGTATTGACAATTTAAGTGTTGTAATTGTGATGCGTTCTTTTGGGATTTCAGATAGCAGATTCAAGAAGGATATTTTCAATATTTAGGATATCGTCACACGTCTATTTTAGTATAGTTTTACTGCTACTACCCTTTGGTCTGACGCTTTCCAGTCACTTGATATAATAATTCCAGATTTCTCAAAGAAAATGACTGCTACTAGCGCGTAAGCAATTTATGATTTTAAATTTTGGCGTTCGTATTTATCATTTATAGTGTTGTATGTATTGTATGATGTCTTTTGGGAGTTGTATCTCAAAGAAATCGATACATAATCGGAGAAATGAAATTTTTCCCGAATGACTTGTTAACGGACAACGGATATCTTAGTACATAACGTACAAATCATTATAACTCAACAACTATTGCATGTCAGCCAATTCTAAAACCTTATAATCGTAATTTCTGTGTGTTGTGTGTGCAGTTAGTAATACGAACCTTGTTTAATTCTGTTACTCTTACTGAGAAAGCCGGTGACGTACAACGTATAAAATTCTTTTGTCATGATGTCTTGTAACTGGCATGGTCAAGATAATTATATTTTTATCGCCTTTTTACCAATCTACACCTCTAATAATCTTTTATCTTGCAGACTTCCTCCCCCCGTAATGTGGGCTCAGCGCAAGGCTGGTGTATTTCTTACCATATGCCTTGAAGATTGTAAAGATCCGTCAATAAAAGTTAATGCTGACAAAATACAATTTAAAGGGATTGGTGGTACGGACAAGAAAGAGTACGAAATGGACCTAGAACTTTACGAAAATATTGATCCTGAGAAATCGACACAAAAAAACAAAGGAAGAGTAATTGAATTTGAGTTAAAGAAAGCTAACGATTCGTTCTGGCCCCGTTTAACTAAGAGCAGCGAAAAGAAGCACTGGATCAAAGTTGACTTCAGTAGGTGGAAGGATGAAGATGACAGCGACGATGAAGGTGAAGGCGGAGGTGGAATGGGAAATATGGGCATGGGAAATATGGGCATGGGGGGAATGGGAGGCGGAGGTGGTGCAGGTGCTACCGATTTTGAAGAGGTATTTGTCATTTGCCTTGTATCTTTTCATTCAATTATTCAAGAAACTTCCTTACATCAAAGTAAATTATGTCATTGTGGTTCCTTTTTATGTGTAGATGATGCGCCAGATGGGAGGTTTGAGTGGAGGTGGATTGGGAGGAGGTTTAGGTGGTGATAAACCCAATTTGGACGATTTAGATAAGGAGACTGATTCCGATGATGAAGACGATGAACTTCCCGACCTCGAGTAATTATCATGACATGCCTTTTTTACTATTGTATCCGCTGATTCTTTCAATAACCGGTGCCCCGTCGGGTTTCATCAGCACTATCCCAAATTTTGATCTTCATTCTCTTAAGTTGACACGGCGTAGTGAAAAAGGATGTCCACAGTTTCTTCGCCTACTTTAAATCCTTTTACATTTTTATGTATAAACATTATACGTAGTTGCTAAAATTGTGTGAAATACTTGCGTATCAAATCAAAGTAGAAACTTATTATTTCGATGCTCAGGTAAGGAAGGCAAGGCAGTTAAATTACGAAAGATATGTGTTAAGTCTTTGTAAGCTCACCACTGTATTGTGTTGCGTTAATAAAACTACGAAAAATCGGAACATAAATTCGTGTTAGTATGATGATTGACATTTTTCTCAGACAAGTACGCACTGAATTTTAGTTGGAAAATCGTGTAGGATTATGAAACAAGGTAATTCGCTCTAACTGACATCGTTTTTCGTCAAAGGCAGTTCATTTAATATTTATCTGTTTATAATATTTCTGAATGTTTTACAATGAGTAAATTATCGAATCTGCAGCATTGACGATATACCCGCTGCAATGCGTGCATCGGTACATTCAAGTTATTTAACTCGTTTGTATTCAAAGATTTGATGGAAGATATGGACACAATCGAATATTACGGTTCGAAAACGTTGCATTATGATTCAATGACCATTTTATAACGCCACCGCGATACATATAGTAGGCAGGATTCAGTCGGTTCCTTCTTCGTAGTCACTTTTCCCACCAGCATTAACACGGTTTGGAGCATTTACATTAAAGCCCAAATTCCTGGCATCCACCTTCTGCATTTTACCCTTCTTTCCTTTCTTTCCCTTCGCCTACACAAAAATAAGTTAATTTGATAAATCATCAAAAGGACTTATTGCCAAGCAAATAAATAACATCTTATGCTTAGAACAAGAGACACTCGTTAGGGTTAGTAAGGCTGTGGGTTGCAATTACCTTCACTTCTTGAAAGTCATTCTGGTTGGGATTCACGGCACTAGCTAGGACGACACAAATTGTCTTCAAACGCCTCACCGTCGTCATTACCTTTCCTCGCGTTTTTCCATCTTGAACGACGTTCTAAAAACTCGCGTGCGAATTCTCTTGCCTCTCTACGCCTCCCATAGCTTGGAGGGATTCTAAGCACCATTTCGTGAAATCATCTTGTGTTCCAATTGGCTTCATGTTCACGGAGTTCTGATCATTTACTTGGAATAATTTCATGAATGAATCTTCAGTTTCTTTGGTCCGTTTGCCACTCTGGACAGGTTGGGGTCCTTGGTTATTGCTAATTTGATTTTGAACTGTCTGATTCATTTTGGAGCCAGAAGCAGCGCTTTGATAACTATGCTTAGAGCTAGAGCCTACCACCATTATTGGCTCATCCCAGACGCCACCTGCTTATAAAAAAGAAACTTTTCTATAAAAACATTCTTAAAACATTTCCATTTTGAAATATGAGTGTGATGCAACGATGCAAGCACCAACCGTTTGCCTTACTCGAAGGAGGGGCATTCAAGGATGCGCGATTCGCCCACGTAAGATTAGCACTCCAAGCCTGTTGTTGCTGGTGATGATGGTGCAACATTGCCCGTTGCTCACGCTCTTTTTCCTTTTGCTGAAATAATTTAGAACGTATATTGTGTAGTTTGAAACGTCTGACAATGAGAGAAGTTCATTTTCTAAAATAAAAATGAGGAACATACCTTGGATAATTTAGCTTGTTCTTCGGCTTGAATTTCAGTCAATGACTTAATAACAACCTTCTGCTGCGGTGGAGCTCCCTGGGCCCATTTAAGGTTCATTCCACTTTTGCCTTGCGCTTGCTGCTGCTGGCGCATCTGCTCTTGTTGCTGCATTTGCTTTTTAAGCATTTGCTGCCGCATTATCTCCTCCTGTTCTTGCTTAAGGGCTTCCTCTTGTTGGATTTCCAGTAAACCACGAGCTTTAACACTGGAAGTGTTCGGTACAGTATTCGCATTCCATGAAAACCTTTGCTGCTCTTGCAATTTGGCGTGCTGCTCTTGTCGTTCACGGTCCCGTTGTTGTTCTTCTAACCTAAGTTTCTGTTCGCGTTCCCTTTGCTGTTGTTCTTGAAGTTCTCTTTGCTGTTGCTCCTGCCTCCGCTGATCTTCCAGCCTTTGTTTCTCTAAGAGCTGTTGTTCACGACGTTGCTGTTCGATTTGCCGCTGCTGTTCCATTTGTCTTTGTTGCTCCATCTGTCGTTGTTGCTCAATTTGTCGTTGTTGATCATGTTGTCTTTGTTGTTCTAATTCAAGCTCCATCCTGCGTTGCTGTTCGAGTCTCTGTTGCTCCATTCGCTGTTGTTCAAGAAGTCTTTGTTGTTCCATTTGTTGGCGCTGCTGCTGAATTAAATGTTCTTTCTGACGAGCAATTTCTTTTTGTCTTGCCCGTTCGTGTTCTTGCTGCTGTTTCAATACTTCTTCCTAAAATGGAATCGAATATAGGTACCATTTAGAAAAAATAGATTTAAAAGATCATTGTTTTAAAAAAGTAAGGGTAAACTTAGACATTTTTAAAAATTATTTCCCTCGTGTGATTATTAACCTATCTTTGTACAATTGAGTACGAGTCATCACATCACATAAAAGCAATGGTTTAGTAAAATCCATTTAACTAAAAGTGTAATACTTAAGCGCAAATAAAAACCAGTTACTTGCATTACAGTTCAACCAGGTCGATAAAGTGGATAATCAAAATGAACTATTCAACTATTATAATCATAATCACGTATTAAAATGTAAAAATTTAACCACGGTGGGGTTTCCCTACAACTTCAAAGTTTCTTTTTACTAATTAATTGTCAGTTACTTGTGCGAGTGTGTGATACATAATTGAGACATGAAGTATTAAGTATTATACCTCACGAAGCTTCCTCTCACGTTCTTCCATTTCACGTTTTTGTTCTTCCAACAACTTTCTTTGCTCTTCCTCCGCCAGCCTCTTCCGCTCTTTATCTTCTTCTTCTTTCTGTCGTCTTTGCAACTCTTCTTCATGCTGCTGGTATAAAAAAGAGCGTTTAGGCTTTGGAAATAAAATTTTGGAACAAAAACAATGCATTGTTTCCTCGTGTGCATACCAATTTTTGCTGCTTCATAAGTTGCTCATTAAGGTCCCATGGTTGTGACATCCACTGGCCCTGAAGTCCTTGTTGTTGTACAGCTGAATGGGACCCTCCCCAATGATTAATTATTTCCGAATTACTTCCAGATAACAGTTTATGCTGTTGATGTGATTGTTGTTGCTGCTGAGTATTCGTCATATTCGTTAACTGCTGAAACAAGGACTGAATTGGATCAGGTGCACTCACCGGAGACTTCCTAACATCCATCTGTGGATTCATTTGTGAGTGTAGATGTGGATTGAATACGTCATTGGTGGATGATTGCTGCTGTGACACAGATACCGGAACATCCCCACTGATTCCCTTCATCTTTAAAATTATAATATGATGTTTTACACATAAGTATCCACAATCCTCAACTTCAACTTTACTAGCAACTTGTACTTACCTGATTTTGTCTTTGGAACAACGCTTGAAGATGATCAATGGGATTCGATGCATTGCCTTCTACATTTAAACTTTGCTTCTTTGCCAAATTGAGTAGTATTTGTGCTTGAACTGGATCGGGTGATAACGGTACAGAGTTTCCTGCGTTTCGATTGATTTGTTGTTGATTTTGCACTCTGTTAGATGCTTGCCACCCTTCATCTTTCCTTGCTGCACCCGGTGCCATACTGTTACTGAAATAATACAATTATCTTCTTCAGATTCACATTTTAAAACATTACGTTATACTTATTCATACAGGCACTACACACACGCCTAAGCTACGCCTCAAGAATATCGTCTCATACTTCCCGTACCTCATAATATATTGCTGATGCTGTTGTTCTCTGAGAATATTTTGATGAAGCATCTGTTGATGCCGTTGGAAATGGGGTTGCCCATTACCGTCATTACGATGGAGATCTAAGGCACTTCCAAGAGGTTCCTAGGGTTAAAATTAAAACATACTTATACTTTCAATGACGTTAACCTCATTTTCAAATAAGAGTAAATTCTAGGTGGATCATAAATAATAAACAAGCCAGAAAAGTATGATAATGATAACCAACAAAAAATTCAGTCAGTGTATTATTCAGTTTACGATAAGTAGTACTTACCAAGATTGGTGGTGGGGGAGGGGACTCATGATGTATGGCAAAAGGGTTTCTACCATACAATCTCCCCATTTCCAACAATGTTACGAATACCTTATCACATTCTCTACGAAGGAGGAGATTGGCCGAAAAATACCCTTGAGAATACCATAACGCCATTTCATGCGTAGGAAAAGGCCCTTGAACACTACCCTGAGGGTCACGGTATAACCACACATCCACAGAAGCTGTATGATTTACAACACTAGGGACGACCCCACTAACAGGTATATTTTTAAGTAGGGCTGGATTAGAGGCAAGTTCATCGAGTCCTAAAACTTTACTGTTAACTGCACTATTTCCACTGCCAACACGACCCTGAGACGAGGGGGTCAAAGGGGCTTTATTACTATGACCCCTCGATCCCGTACCGTCTTCTTCGATTAGCCTGGCCACTAGATTTACCGCTTCTTCTGTCATACTAAAAATTTATAAAAGTACAGTATAAAGTATAAAACCGTCTTTAAACTACAGCTACCTATTTACAATTCACATAAACTTTACTTGACGTAAACGTAAACTTTATGTTTACCTTCTGTAGGGATCATCCTCGCTATTTTTACTCAAGCTCGTCGTGCGCGACCGAATAGAATCAACATCGCGTATTGAGCTAACAAGCTTGGAAGCAGACAACATGTCTAGAGTGTCTGAATGGGACTCATTTAATACTTGCTGCAAGTGATTTTGATTAGTAAGACGAGATTGTAAGGAGTCTATAGGGCGGTTCAAATCTGCTCGCCTATTCTTTTCACCAAGCTGATTAGTAGACAATGAATCCGAACTGTTGCTGGACACCTTTTCTAAATTCTCAAGATTCATTGATGACGTCATGTATCGCTCTTTATCGGATTGAAATTCACACTCCTCTTCTAACACGGGTGGGATCACAGATTTCGAAGTATCGCCTCTATCTGGGGTTCGTTTTTGTACTAATTACAAGTCAACATGGTAGTAAAAATTGATTATTATTTTTTTCCCTCTACATCAACAGCAAGCAGTCTAGTATTATTAAGTTTTAGCAACCTCTATCAAGTTGAGATCCATGAGACTCAGATTCAGCACTGGACCTCGAATTTCCTTCACCATCGCGCAAATCAGATTCCTTATGTTTAGAACGGTCATCACCATGAAAAGCTCCTGATGCGTCAAAGGTTCCGCTTTCTTCACAAGGATTGTCTCGTGCCCTTTATTTTAAAAATGGAATTGGCTTTGAACTCATGAAACGTAATGCTTAATAGGATTCCATTAAAAAATGCACACCATTCAGGAAGGTTGTCATGCGCGTCATCCTCACTCCAACTTTTATGAAGACGACGACCACTGCCTGTTCTTGGACTGTCATCCTCATCTTCTCTCCTCCATCGTGGCTTACGCCATCCGTCATCATCCTCATGACGTCGACCCCCCGAATATGGCTCCCTAGTCCTCCAGCTCCCTCCACGTGAAGCCCCTTCTTCACCAATAGGCGGACCACCACTAATGGTACCATTCCTTTCTGCCCAAACCCTTTCATTCGCACTCTACCATACAAACAGAATTCGAAGAATGATAGCAATTCGCAACGACTTTAATTTCTTACGAAGAATCGAGACATGAGAGGGGCTTAAAACATACTTGAGAACGCTCAAAAGTTCTTGGTCTCGAAAAGGATCGTTCTTCTTCCTCATGAGGCCTTCCATAATAACCCCCTCTACCGCGTCCACGACCTCTATCTAAACCGCCACCGCGACCGCGAACCGAATACGACCCCCTCCCCATAGGCGCAGCACCGACGCCCCCTTGCCTAGATGACTCAGGTTGGGGGGTGTGCCAAATTCTCTACAATGGAAGCAGTTCAAATATTTGTGTTATCCAGCTTCAATGGTTTGTAATAAATTTGGCAGCGATCGATTTATTAAACGTAAGTGTTTCCCTGCTTACAATTTCGTCTTCAGAAGGCTGCGAGAATGCCATAGGAGGTTGCATTTTATCTGTTAATAGTGTTCCAAAACTTTGAAGATAAGCTGGAGCTTCTAGGTTCTTATCGTACAGAGAAAGCATTTCCTCGCGACTATAACGAAACTCAGAAGGCTTAAACCGATTTACGTTGTTGCTTGTAGACATTTGCTGAAAATCCTTTCCATCTTTCGTCTGAGAATTCTGAGACTGATGTTGAAACGATGGATGATGATGAATTGAAACTGTGGCCGAATAATCTCTCTGAAGGGACGAATTCATGTGATGGCCCATTCCGCCTCCCCACCCTCCGCCTGGATGAATCCCGCCTCTTCCCCCAGCATCACCTCCTCCCCCGTTGTTTCCAGTATCCGATGACAGAGCCCGAAGCCAATCGGGCCCAAACTTCAATGACGCATCTCCAATTTTAGGTTGCATATGCATTGGAGACATGCTGTAATTAAAATCTTTAGTTGTTTAACTCTCATACACGTTAATAATTCAATTCATATCATACTATGAGATTGAGATAAGATTTTCAATTTTCATTGCTCACACCTTTTGCTTGGCATTGTATAAGGAGCTTGTAAGTTGAGCAATTCCCTTGGTAGTCTCAAGACGACTAACAATGAGCTATAGTAGGTATTAGATGTAAAACTTAGCACTTCAAAACACTTATACTTTAGGGTGCGAGTTCAGATTTGTTGCTTCCTACAGGACTAACATCAACTTAGAAAAATATCAAAATCTTTTTCTGAACACCACGCGCTTACTTAGACTCTTACTGATGGAGTGATTCGGAAAATATTTGTAATATAATCAAATCTGTTTCAAATGGTTTTAGGCTGCCGGAGCACAGGCAGAGAAGTTAACCGTAGATTGAAACAAAAGGCGACGTACATGTACAACGTACTAATACCAAGTGACCAAGCTACGTATAACGTACAATAGCAAGGTACGAAGTTTAATATTGTCTCTTCTTACACGAATTACACTGACTGTTCTGGAAGTTATTAATGACAGACAATTGATTGTCAATATCTTACTATTGCGATTTCTGTTCGGGTTTTTGAAAGCTCGATCTCTGTTCTGTCACCTAAAATAAATTGCTCAATCAAGCTATCAACGACACCGCCGACCTTAATTCACCAGTCAAAAGTTGGTAACTCCTTTTCGGAGAATAACCAGGTCACCACACTTGACACTTTTGACTCTTAGATGTGCACTTAATGCAACACCTCTTTCTTTCTATTGTCTATGCCACCCGTCCGCCTCTTGCTGCTAGGACGTGATTTGTAGTTTTAACAGCTTCACAGATTTTATAGTCTGGTAGACTATCAATAATTGCCAAGTTTAAAATTCTCGATCCAATCCACAATTGTTGACACCAGTTCTCCGAGTGAAAACGGTGGCCTAAAAATGAAATAAACAATTTCAATATAATTCATGATCAAATTATAAGTATCTGAAGAATGACATTAAAAAGAACTTTTGGCCTAGCAGATCATGATTAATGAGCAATCAATTACACAATTAACAATACACAATGCTGAATGCGACAGTAAAATGCACACGTGGATAGTGTGCTCTCTCTCTCATGATCATTAAACGACGAACAATAAAAAAGTTATTTGCTCCCTACAATACATACAACATACAACTGACAACAATATATTTGCAAAATACGACAACATAATAAATAATACCGATATCTAATAATTATCTGATGTTACGACTGCTACAAATACGTAGATAAATAAAACCTCTAAAGACTAGCAAGAATATAAAATAATTGAATGTTCGCAAGTTAAAATTCAAAATATTATTTGTTTCTAGTTTATATCAATGCTCAATCCCTTTACGTTAAACGACTTCCAAACTATTTTCATCCAACTTCACTAATCACTCACCGGTTTACTTTTAGAAAAAAAGTTGCTATTATAATCTAGCTAGGAATAGCTTAGAAAAAGGTTGAAGGTTCACACAATTGTCTACTAATGTGTACTACTAACTAATGTGTACAAGTGAATGAATGTAACAAAACTACTTATTCAAATTCACAACAAAAGACAAATAACATATGATGTGTGACATATGGTCAAAATGGTGAGCTACTTCCTCTATATTTTTACACAACTCTAGACACAAGACGACACACGGGAAATAAAGGCACTGCTCGATAATAAACGACGTCGGCGCTCGACGTCCAATTTATTTGGCGCTTGTCTAGCAATACTAGCTGCAGCTTTTGATAAATTCTACTGGACTGATTTATTACCAGAGCTGACAATGAACAGAAGTATAGACAGATTTTTTAATCATGTGGTATAGGAAGGACTAGG